>QVTF01007571.1:0-25502 GCA_003573665.1 Oxygymnocypris stewartii
GGGGGTTCTGGGAAACCATATGCATAAAGTCATGATTCAGACAGCTCATTAACCTGAAATTTAGCACATACTTTAATATTATGAGATATTAATATTCAAAAGTTCGGTGTCAGGGTTGGTCATGTTTTAAAATAGTCTCTTATGCTCTCCAAAGCTGCACTTATTTGATCAATAATACATTTAAAACTGTAATAGTGAAATTTTTAAATAAGTGTTTTCTTCATTTTAAAATAAGTGTATTCAATAGTTTAAAATGTAATTTATAATAATACATTAATTTATATAGCGCAATTTATTCTTGTGATGCAAAGATCATTCTAATCAGAAATCATTCTAATATATTCTGATTTGCATTAACACATTATTAACACTTTATTTTAGCAATATTGAAAACAGCTGCTTTATATTTTTACACACAATTTTTTTTCCAGGATTCTTTGAAAAGTTCAAAAGAGCAGCATTTGTTTGAAATAGAAATCCTTAGTAACATTAAAATGTCTTTACTGTCACTTTTGATCAATTTAATGAGTTCTTGCGGACTAAACTTATTACTTTCTTATAATAAATCTTACTGACCCAAAAGCTGTAATGAAATTTGAATTCTATACTAACTAATCATAAGCCTGAAATGTATTGAACTCGGGGATGCAAAGGCATTATGGGTGAAAAAGGTGACAGACATGCAACCGCCTAACTTGTCTTGAGTGGATTATTACTTTAATATGGCACTTTATTTTTGAAGACATTTTACAAAACTCAATGACTACGAGAGCATTCTAAGCTACATAATTCATGTAAATGGGTACCTGAAGGGTGTAGACAGCACCGTGTTGGGCGTCTGGACCACCTGTCTCGTGGTGTGACACCAGAGAAGTCGCTCTCGTGCAGGGGGGTGTTCAGCCCTCCTTTAAGAGGAGTGTCCACGTTGGTAAGCGCCATCAGGTTCTGGGCTTCCTGTGAGGGTGAAAGAACCGAGCGGTGAGACTCAGGATAGGCAGTTTGGGAAGTACGTGAAACTGGACCAAACCTGCAGGATCTTGTCCTGTGACGCTGGAGTTTTGGGTGTGCGCAGGGCCATGGAGCTATTGGTCAAGTTGTATTCGGACAGAAGAGCGCTGGAGGCTGAGTTTGTGATTCCAGACTCTTCGGCGGTCTGACGGGCGATTTCGCTGGCCTGGCCCAGTTTCACAACCTCCTCCAGCTCAGCGTCAGAGATCTGAAACGAAAAATCAGTTTATTCAAAATAAACTAACCACAACTTCTATATTGAACTACTAGAAAACTAGTGAGTGAGTGAGAGAGAGCGAGTGAGACAGACAGAGAGAGAGAGGGAGAGTGAGAGAGAGAGGGAGAGTGAGAGAGAGTCAGAGTGAGAGAGACAGAGAGAGGAGAGACAGAGAGCGAGAGAGTCAGAGTGAGAGAGAGAGAGACAGACAGAGAGAGAGAGAGAGACAGACAGAGAGAGAGAGAGCGAGTGAGACAGAGAGAGAGAGCGAGTGAGACAGAGAGAGAGACAGAGAGAGAGAGCGAGAGAGAGAGTCAGAGTGAGAGAGAGAGAGACAGACAGAGAGAGAGACAGACAGAGAGAGAGAGACAGACAGAGAGAGAGAGCGAGTGAGACAGAGAGAGAGAGCGAGTGAGACAGAGAGAGAGAGCGTTCTACTTCTACTGTTCTACAGTAAGGTCAGACATGAGCTGAGCTCCTGACAAATTGAGAAAATTTGAAGATAATAATTTACAAATATCTTCAAAAAGTAGCTAAATCAACACAAACCAACATCTGGACTTATCTTTTGTTGAATTTTGGATTTTTGGATTTATTTTTTTTTTTTTTACCGTACTTGAATCTGAGGGATGTTCAGGAGAAGCAAATCACAGCTAATCACATGATAACTGTCTTCAGAAGAAGGTATTTATGTTGGAAAAGATAACATCAAACAACAACTAAGAAAAACCTTACAGAAGAAGAAAGGTAAAGACATTTTAAATAAGACTGTTATTCCATAGCTATTGTATAGCTCTCAGTGAGCTTTTACTTGGAGAAACAACACAAAGAGACATTTTGGACAACTGGAATTGTATTTTTATTTTTTTGAATCAGTATAAGTAATTTTTTTCCTACGTTTTAACTTATTTTTCATTTTTAATAACTTTGTATCCTGAGCAATTGAAAATAAACAAAACACTGGCAGTTAATTCAGTTGGTTGTTTACATTCTAAATCAACCATGGCCAGTGCATCTTGGCCCCGCCCCTTCACATACCCTCAGAAGAGCTCTGAGAAATCCAGGCAACTCCTCAGACAGAAGCAGACGAAGGACACACCGGACACACTGTTTGCTGACCAAGACCACAGTGTCCTGACTAACCTGCTCTTCTATTCTGAACACAGCCTTTTATGGCACACTGCCTTCTGTCAACATTTTCCCTTCACCAAGAAAAGAGGCATCTGTAAAGGCAGACAAATCCTAGTATTTGAAGATATTGAAAATAACAACGAAACTAGATTTTTGACCTTAAACTTGTATCAGAATGGCACTGTCATGATACAAGGATCAGAGTCTGCTCTTAAAGTCTTCATTGAAGAATTTAAAGAAATAAAAACACTTGCACTGTCTGACAATGATCCCACACAAGCTAACAACAAGGATCCAAACACTGATACCTCCCCTGAAAAATCAGACCAAAAGATCGCAACGACTCCAAAAACCATAACCTCAGTGTCAAGAATGAAAGACAGTTTTTCACTCCTGGAGGTAGAGGTAGTAGAGCTAAAAGAATTCATTCTCTCCCACCTAAGCAACAACAACATGGAACAACTTACTAATGACATGTTGAATTTGAGACAAGAGATCAAATATCTGCAAAGTGACCGAGAAGAAATGTCAAAGGAGCTTCAACAAACTAAAGATGAAGTGAGGGAAATAAAATCAACTTAGGAAAACAGCTAAAAGAAGTCAGAGCAGAAATGCAAGAGGAGCTCTCTGCCTTGAAGTCAACACTCCACACCAAGGATAAACTCATTAACAGTTGAAAGAAAAACTCAATTCTGTTCCAGCACGTAAAGAGACTTCTCCTGAACCAGAGATCCCCATGAATACTCCTCAAGCTGAACTAGCCATGAAGAGAGAGTCTCACAGCTCGACTGATCCAGCTAATCAGATTGATATCTCCGCCGCAGAGGACCCCAAAGAAACACAGGCTCTTATCCTGATCGACTCGAATGGGAAATATGTCAATGAAAAACTACTATTCCCAAATATGATGGCCCAGAAAATCTGGTGCCCAAACACAAAAAGTGCTTTTCAGATCCTGTCTGATAAAAACCTGAAGAAAAACTATAAACACATCATAATTCACACAGGGACAAATGATTTAAGGGCCATGAAGGGCCATGTGGCTCCTGTGATGAGAGAGCTGGCAATCAGAGCCACTCAACGTTTCCCAGAGGCAAGAATAACTCTGTCCGCATTACTACCACGCACTGATGTCCCATTCCACGTGATTCATGGAAATAATGTGGAACTCTCCAGAAGCTGTGCACTTATTCCCAACGTTCATCTCGTCCATCACAAAGATATACGGCCACACCATATGTATGACCATGTGCATCTCAACAAGCAAGGAGTGAAAGTCTTCGCCAGAGTGATGAAAAGCACAGCCCTTGGAAACACACAGGAAACAGAAGAAACTCCAACAACAAGAGAAGCCCTCATCCTCCAACAAGAAGCCCTCATCCTCCAACAAGCCACTCATCCTCCAACAAGAAGCCCTCATCCTCCAACAAGAAGCCCTCATCCTCCAACAAGAAGCCCTCATCCTCCAACAAGAAGCCCTCATCCTCCAACAAGAAGCCCTCATCCTCCAACAAGAAGCCCTCATCCTCCAACAAGAAGCCCTCATCCTCCAACAGAGTCCAGAGCAGCCGCCGGACCGCCATCACAACACAAGAGCTACGCGGCGGCAGTTCAACGACCACAAAACCCTGCAGCTGCAGAACTCAACCACATAAGACGTCTGCTGAACACCGTCTGCTCCAGACTCATGATATAAGTCACACACCTTTACATACATGTACATATACATGCACACACTTTACACACAAACCTATTCATGAAGTCTTTTAAAATCAGTTGTTGGAATATACAGGGTCTGCACTCTTCTACTTTCGGTAACAAGTCTGCAGACCAAGACTTACTCAGCAGTGTAACAGATATGGACATTTGTATCTTTCATGAAACGTGGTGTCGCAGTAATGAGGCTTTACATTGTCCAATAGGATACAAAGAAATTATTGTTCCTTCATTGAAAAAATCTCAAATTAAATATGGCCGTGACTCAGGTGGAATACTTATTTGGCACAAAGACAATTTGAAGCACTTGATAAAAATTGTTAAAATTGAAAATGCATCTATTTGGCTTGAAGTGAAATCAGTCATATCACAACATAATCTTTACCTCTGTGCACTCTATATTCCACCTCACGACTCTCCCTATTACAACGAGCAAAGCTTTCTACAGCTACAGACTGACATCTTGCACTTTCAGTCAAGAGGACAGGTTCTCATATGTGGAGACTTAAATGCCAGGACCGGAAGAGAAATTGATTATGTAAATATTGTAGATAATAATCACATATCCAACGACACCACGTTTCATTCTTCATTAGTTATCACACCAAGAAACAGCTATGATAGTTTAGTCAACACCAATGGAAAACAAGTGTTAAAACTGTGTAAAGGTTTAGGGCTGTACATCATTAATGGCAGAACCAGAGGAGATAGTTTAGGTAGATTCACCTATTGCTCCAGATTAGGAGCCAGTGTAGTCGATTACTCAATTACAGACATAGACCCAAACTTTATTAATGCCTTTATAGTTAGACCTCAACTCCCGATTTCTGACCACTGCCAAACAGTCCTTTACCTGAATCAGTCAATTGACCGGGTCAGTACCGCTCCCCTCAAACATGAAAAACTGTTCCCTTTAAAACCCAAACTCCGATGGAACCAGTCTAATGCCGAGCAATTCAAAGAGAACATGAGCAGCTCTGTTATACTAAACATGCTGGACCACTTTATGTCCACAGATTTCACTCCAGATACTAATGGAATAAACAGCTACATCCAATCTTATTCATATATTTCAAACTTTAGCCAATATATCTAACTCTAAACCTCCAAACAAACATAGAACAAACAAACAAAAAATCAAAAAGAATATGTGGTTTGATAATGAATGCACTTGTCTCAGAAAAGACCTTCGACAACTTTCTAACAAAAAGCATAAAGAACCGGCCAATCAGACGCTACGGCTCGCCTACTCCGACTGTCTGAAAAATTATAAAAAGCTCATCTGCAACAAAAGAGATCAATATTATGAAGCTAAAATTGATGAAATAGATGAATCAATAGACCAAAACAATTTCTGGAATCTCTTTAAAAAATCTGAAAGCCCCAAATCAAGGCCATTTCTCCAGAGCGGCACAATCTGGAGGTCTTACTTTAAAACCCTTTACCAACAACTTGAACCAGACCTCAACCAGCCCCAAACTAACACAAAGAGAAAACTAGAAGAGTTACAGAAAACGATCAAAAATTACCAAAACCCACTGGACATGATTATAACAACATCAGAAATAACAGAGCACATTAAAAAACTCAAATTAAAGAAGGCATGTGGACAAGACAACATCAGTAATGAAATGCTCAAACTCAGCAGTCCTTACATAATTCAAGCTCTGGCAAACTTATTCAACCTGATCTTATCCTCGGGGACTTCCCTGAGACCTGGGCTGAAGGACTCATCACTCCAATATATAAAAAGGAGATAAATTCGATCCCAATAATTACCGTGGTATCTGTGTGGGCAGTAACCTAGCAAAGTTCTGCACTATAATGAACAACCGCATAGTGACATTCCTCACAAGACGCAGCATCCTACATAAATCACAAATTGGCTTTTTACCGAAACAACGCACATCCGACCACATCTATTCTCTCCACACTCTAATTAACAAAAATCTAAAGGGCAACAAAGAAAAATATTTACATGTTTTGTTGATTTAAAAAAAGCTTTCGACTCTGTTTGGCATGATGGGTTACTATACAAATTATTACAAATTGGCATTGGTGGAAAAACATTTGATGTTATACAGTCCATGTATAGAAACAGTCGATGTGCAGTCAAAATTGGTAATTGCAGGACTGCGTTCTTCCAGCAGGGTCGTGGAGTGAGGCAGGGATGCAGTCTGAGCCCAACCCTGTTCAACATCTACATCAACGAGCTGGCAGAAGCTCTGGACCGCTCCGGCAACATCCCGGGCATCGCTCTGCACGACTCCGAAGTCAAATGCCTGCTGTATGCGGACGACCTGGTTCTGATGTCCCCCACAGCCGAGGGTCTCCAGCACAGCCTGGCCCTGCTGGAACAGTACTGTGAGGAATGGGCTCTGACGGTCAACCTGGACAAAACCAGAGTCATGGTGTTCCAGAAGAAGGCCAGGTCTCAGGGAAGCAGATACCAGTTCAGTTACGGAGGAGAAGTTCTGGAGCACAGCACCAGCTACTCTTACCTGGGCATCCAGATCTCTGCATCGGGGGGCTTCAGTCTGGCTGTGAAGGCCTTGTATGAGAAGGCCCGGAGGGCATTTTATGCCATCAAATCACGGTTTGGCCAATTAAAATTACCAATTAAAACATGGGTTAAATTATATCACGCAATCATTAAACAAATTCTACTGTACGGGAGTGAAATTTGGGGACCAGTAATCATTTTAAAAATTGGGATAAAACTTCAATAGAAAAACTACAACTAGAAATTATCAAAAACATTTTAGGGGTCCATAGATCTACATCCAATGATGCCTGCAGAGCTGAATTAGGCTATACCCACTGAAGATTGAGATCCAGAAGAGATGTGTTCAGTTCTGGCATCACCTCCATCAATCTGATCCTGATTCGATCCAATATAAAGCCCTCCTCGCCAATGAAACCTCAGCAGAATCTCATCCTCTAAACACACTCGCTCATCAGCTCGTCCACAAAACCCAGCTCCTCACCGACTACAGCTTCACCCCCAGAACCATTATTAAAGACATTGACACCAATCTAAAAGACATTCATGATGAATCTCTAAAATACAATTTGCCTTCAAATAAGCTCCAATGCTACTCAACCCTAAACAGAACCACTACATTTGCCAATTATTTATTGATTAAACCATTTAAAGAAAGACAAATCCTCTCCAAATACAGATTAAGTGACCATGATCTAGAGATAGAGAGAGGAAGACATAGACAAACATGGACCGAGCGAGAGCAGAGGATCTGTAGACACTGTGATCTACAGCAAATAGAGGATGAGAAACACTTTCTGATGATGTGTCCCAAATATCTCCATGTGAGGGAAACATTTCTCCCCAGATTTGAGCCCTGATCCCTTCATTTACAGAGCTCAGTGATTCTGAGAAAATGCCCTTCTTACTCGGAGAAGATGATAAAACAGCTGCACTGCTGCTAAATATGTGTTAACCATTCATAATGTTAGATGTTCAACATGATTCACGTGATACTGACCAACTTGATATTTTCATTTATTTAGAATGATTTTGATTTTATTTATTATTTATGTTGTTATTTATTTACCTATGTTGTTGTTGTATATACTGTATATATATTGATGCTTTGGCAACATTGTGCTACGCAGTCATGCTAATAAAGCTCATTTGAATTGAATTGAATTTGAGAGATGAGACAGAGAGAGTGAGAGAGAGAGACAGACAGAGAGAGAGAGAGACGAGAGAGAGAGAGAGAGAGAGAGAGAGAGAGAGAGAGAGAGACACAGAGAGAGAGAGAGAGAGAGAGAGAGAGAGAGAGAGAGAGAGACACAGAGAGAGAGAGAGAGAGAGGAGAGAGTTATCACACCAAGAAACAGCTATGATAGTTTAGTCAACACCAATGGAAAACAAGTGTTAAAACTGTGTAAAGGTTTAGGGCTGTACATCATTAATGGCAGAACCAGAGGAGATAGTTTAGGTAGATTCACCTATTGCTCCAGATTAGGAGCCAGTGTAGTCGATTACTCAATTACAGACATAGACCCAAACTCTATTAATGCCTTTATAGTTAGACCTCAACTCCCGATTTCTGACCACTGCCAAACAGTCCTTTACCTGAATCAGTCAATTGACCGGATCAGTACCGCTCCCCTCAAACATGAAAAACTGTTCCCTTTAAAACCCAAACTCCGATGGAACCAGTCTAATGCCGAGCAATTCAAAGAGAACATGAGCAGCTCTGTTATACTAAACATGCTGGACCACTTTATGTCCACAGATTTCACTCCAGATACTAATGGAATAAACACAGCTACATCCAATCTTATTCATATATTCAAACTTTAGCCAATATATCTAACTCTAAACCTCCAAACAAACATAGAACAAACAAACAAAAAAATCAAAAAGAATATGTGGTTTGATAATGAATGCACTTGTCTCAGAAAAGACCTTCGACAACTTTCTAACAAAAAGCATAAAGAACCGGCCAATCAGACGCTACGGCTCGCCTACTCCGACTGTCTGAAAAATTATAAAAAGCTCATCTGCAACAAAAGAGATCAATATTATGAAGCTAAAATTGATGAAATAGATGAATCAATAGACCAAAACAATTTCTGGAATCTCTTTAAAAAATCTGAAAGCCCCAAATCAAGGCCATTTCTCCAGTGCGGCACAATCTGGAGGTCTTACTTTAAAACCCTTTACCAACAACTTGAACCAGACCTCAACCAGTCCCAAACTAACACAAAGAGAAAACTAGAAGAGTTACAGAAAACGATCAAAAATTACCAAAACCCACTGGACATGATTATAACACCATCAGAAATAACAGAGCACATTAAAAAACTCAAATTAAAGAAGGCATGTGGACAAGACAACATCAGTAATGAAATGCTCAAACTCAGCAGTCCTTACATAATTCAAGCTCTGGCAAACTTATTCAACCTGATCTTATCCTCGGGGGACTTCCCTGAGACCTGGGCTGAAGGACTCATCACTCCAATATAAAAAAGGAGATAAATTCGATCCCAATAATTACCGTGGTATCTGTGTGGGCAGTAACCTAGCAAAGCTGTTCTGCACTATAATGAACAACCGCATAGTGACATTCCTCACAAGACGCAGCATCCTACATAAATCACAAATTGGCTTTTTACCGAAACAACGCACATCCGACCACATCTATTCTCTCCACACTCTAATTAACAAAAATCTAAAGGGCAAGCAAAGAAAAATATTTACATGTTTTGTTGATTTAAAAAAAGCTTTCGACTCTGTTTGGCATGATGGGTTACTATACAAATTATTACAAATTGGCATTGGTGGAAAAACATTTGATGTTATACAGTCCATGTATAGAAACAGTCGATGTGCAGTCAAAATTGGTAATTGCAGGACTGCGTTCTTCCAGCAGGGTCGTGGAGTGAGGCAGGGATGCAGTCTGAGCCCAACCCTGTTCAACATCTACATCAACGAGCTGGCAGAAGCTCTGGACCGCTCCGGCAACATCCCGGGCATCGCTCTGCACGACTCCGAAGTCAAATGCCTGCTGTATGCGGACGACCTGGTTCTGATGTCCCCCACAGCCGAGGGTCTCCAGCACAGCCTGGCCCTGCTGGAACAGTACTGTGAGGAATGGGCTCTGACGGTCAACCTGGACAAAACCAGAGTCATGGTGTTCCAGAAGAAGGCCAGGTCTCAGGGAAGCAGATACCAGTTCAGTTACGGAGGAGAAGTTCTGGAGCACAGCACCAGCTACTCTTACCTGGGCATCCAGATCTCTGCATCGGGGGGCTTCAGTCTGGCTGTGAAGGCCTTGTATGAGAAGGCCCGGAGGGCATTTTATGCCATCAAATCACGGTTCGGCCAATTAAAATTACCAATTAAAACATGGGTTAAACTATATCACGCAATCATTAAACAAATTCTACTGTACGGGAGTGAAATTTGGGGACCAGTAATCAATTTTAAAAATTGGGATAAAACTTCAATAGAAAAACTACAACTAGAAATTATCAAAAACATTTTAGGGGTCCATAGATCTACATCCAATGATGCCTGCAGAGCTGAATTAGGCCTATACCCACTGAAGATCGAGATCCAGAAGAGATGTGTTCAGTTCTGGCATCACCTCCATCAATCTGATCCTGATTCGATCCAATATAAAGCCCTCCTCGCCAATGAAACCTCAGCAGAATCTCATCCTCTAAACACACTCGCTCATCAGCTCGTCCACAAAACCCAGCTCCTCACCGACTACAGCTTCACCCCCAGAACCATTATTAAAGACATTGACACCAATCTAAAAGACACTCATGATGAATCTCTACAAATACAATTTGGCCTTCAAAATAAGCTCCAATGCTACTCAACCCTAAACAGAACCACTACATTTGCCAATTATTTATTGATTAAACCATTTAAAGAAAGACAAATCCTCTCCAAATACAGATTAAGTGACCATGATCTAGAGAGAGAGGAAGACATAGACAAACATGGACCGAGCGAGGGCAGAGGATCTGTAGACACTGTGATCTACAGCAAATAGAGGACGAGAAACACTTTCTGATGATGTGTCCCAAATATCTCCATGTGAGGGAAACATTTCTCCCAGATTTAAAGCCCTGATCCCATCATTTACAGAGCTCAGTGATTCAGAGAAAATGCCCTTCTTACTCGGAGAAGATGATAAAACAGCTGCACTCGCTGCTAAATATGTGTTAACCATTCATAATGTTAGATGTTCAACATGAGTCACGTGATACTGACCAACTTGATATTTTCATTTATTTAGAATGATTTTGATTTTATTTATTATTTATGTTGTTATTTATTTACCTATGTTATTGTTGTATATACTGTATATATATTGATGCTTTGGCAACATTGTGCTACGCAGTCATGCTAATAAAGCTCATTTTGAATTTGAATTTTTGAATTTTGAGAGAGAGAGAGAGAGACAGACAGACAGACAGTTTCCTCATGTTATGCTGTATTTTTCTTTAATTCTACTTGCATTTCACTACTGATTATACTTGTATGATTGTGTATGTGACGAATAATAAAGAACCTTGAACCAGAGAGAGAGGGAGAGAGAGAGAGATTTACATTAATTTATTAATGTGTTGAAACAATTTTTATTATAGTATTATGTATATACTAGTATATTTACATTTTTTAAATTAGCTTTTACTTTAATATTTTCAGTTTTCATTTTAAATTCTAAAGTTTTAGTAATTGTATGTGCTTTTGTCACTTCTGTTAGTTTGAGTTTTATTTCCATTTTGGTTAACCTGCTGCAATCAGTGGTAATTTAGTATTATAGCATTTACTTATATTTTGAATTATCTTTTAATTTCATATTTTCAGGTTTGCTATTAACCTTAGTTTTACTCATTTAGCTTTTTTATAATTATATTATTTGGTTAACATATTGCGATCAGTGTTATTTTAGTATTATAGCATTTACTTATATCTTGAATTAGCTTTTAATTTTATATTTTCAATTATCATTTTATTTTAAGGATTAGTAATTTTATGTGCTTTTGCCATTTTTATTTCTATTTAGACTGAATTTATTTAAATTTAACTTTAATGCAATCATTTTCATTTAATTTCTAAAGTTTTTAATCCAATATTTATATTTTATTTGAATGAATGAAAAGGTTTTATAAGAGTTTTAGTTATCAGTAACAGCACTGGCTCTGATGCGGTTCAGAGGATGTTCTATGGATGTAACGGTGTTTTTGTTTAAGGCATGAGTCAGTGGTTTTTACCACGGTTAAGGCAGTAGTTTGGGAGAACTCTGACCTGTGGTGCCGGAAGCACCAGTTTGCTTCTCTTCTTCGTGAACTCGGACACGCCACTGGTCTGCAGGATGGCCGAGGGCAGATCGGACTCCTTCTTCTTCTTGATCTTCTGTCTGTCCTTCTTTCGGTCACGATCCTCCATCTCACTATGTACAAAAAAGCACAGGAGTGATCAAAAGCCCCCCCATCCAGGACACTGGACTACCTGCAGCTCTACAGGAGGATGTTTGACACGACCCCGCTCACCTCCGGAGTTCTCCATCGAGATGCTGCTGGCGCAGACGTTTGAAGTCCGGTTGCAAAGGATCGTACAGCTCCATGGACGTATCGTAGAAGCCCTGCGCGGGTTTCTTTTCAAACGGGATCTCAGCATTATAGTCGACACCTCTCTTCTTCTTGCGCTTCTTCTGGATGTCGATGCCTGCAGCTCGCAGCTCCCTGCGCTTCTGAAGCGCTGCCAGACGACTGCAGAAAACAGTGAAGACGGCTTCAAGATCAACACCTCGATGTGATCAACACTGAGAACTTGTCAAATGCTCATTACGACACAGTCGATGGCATGCTGCTAAATATATAAATATCAATATATACACACTGCTGTTCAAAAATATGGGATCAGTAAACTTTGTAATGTTTTTTTAAAAAGTCTCTTTTGCTTGCCAAATGTTGCATTTATTTGATCAAAAACTGTAATTGTTACAATATAATTTAACTCTTCTATGTTAATATACTTTCAAATAAAGTTTATCCTGTGATGCAAAGCTGAATTTTCCATCAGCCACTACTCCAGTCTTCAGTGTCACATGATCCTTCAGTAATCATTCTGATTTATTATCAATATGCTGATTTATTAGCTTTATTAGTATTGCTGCTTAATATTTTTTTGAAAAATATACCTTTTCAAGATACTTTAACGAATTAAAAGTTAAAAAAGAACAGAATCTGTTCAAAATAGAAACCTTTTCTAGCATTAGAAGCCTTTACTATCACTTTTGATCAATTTCCCGCATCCTTGCTGGATAAAAACATTACTTTCTTTCCATAAAAAAAGAAAGAAAACTATTACTAACCCCAAACTTTTGAACAGTATTGTAGTATAGTCTTACAAAAATGTATTCAGAGACCAAAAGTGTTCTTATGACACCAGATCTTACCGCGCTTCCTCCAGCTGTTTCTCTGGCCTTCCGCTTTGCCTTCTTGCCTTGTGTGTTGGCCAGTCGAGCTCTGGCTTCAGACAGCATCTCCAGCTCATCTGCACATGTACGTTTATGGATGTCATGCGTTGTCTTTTCAATCGCTGTGCTAAAACGGTTTTCATCAGACACTCACCTTCATCCATGTCCACAGGGTCAGGTCTGGCTGGTTTGGTCTCTGGGTTTGGGTCGATCTCTCCTGGTTTAAGCTTGCGAGGGTCATCGCCCACATCATCTTCATTCTCTCTCGGGCGGCTTTATCTCTATGATCATAAAGAACAAATTAATCAAATTCTTCATCTACAAAAAGGGTGCATGTAAAACCAAAGAGACAACATGACTCCAATGAACTTGAATTATATGATCAACACATTTAGATTTAGACTGGATTGTGACTGATTTATTCGTTTTTACACTTTATTGTTCATAAAAGCATTGAAGCCGGTAACCGCCACAGGATAAAAAAAAATAAAAGGACACTTTTTATTTCACAATTCTGACTTCTCGCAATTTTGAGTTTATCTATATAACAATTTGCACATCTGAATTGAGAAATAATTCTGCCGTGTTCCCCTCGCAATTCAGAGTTGACTTTTCTCAGAATTGCGTAATAACAATAACTCCAATTATTGCTAATAACTCTCAACAACAAACTCGCAATTGCAAGCAAAGTTAGAGTTGTGAGAAGTAGTCACAATTTTGAGTTTATATACACTATAGCAATTGTGACTTCTCAATTTTGAAATATAAACATTTGCGTGTTATAACGTCCAATTCTGAGAAAAAATGTTGGCTTACAATTCTGACATTTTCTTACAATTGCAAGTTTGTATCTCACAATTCTGACTTCATAACTCACAACTGTGAGAAATAAGTCTGAACTGTGAGTTATAAAGTAGCAATGACTTTATGTTTTATTCAGTGGAGGAAACAGAAACAGTTCACTGGTGAAAGTAATGACACGGTGCATCAAACTGTACGTACAGCAGATACTCGTAATGCTCCAGACACTGAGCAGCTGTTCGTCCGATGATGGGGGCGATTGTCCTCCACTGAGTGGGCATTAGCTTGGCCAGGTGAAGAAGTTTCTCCTCTTCCTCACGTGACCATTCGGTTTTCTTGATGCTGGGGTCCAGCCACTCATACCTGTGAGAAACAAATCATACAAACACATCAGACCTGGAATATATGATCAAGTGATTGCATATGTGGGCATCACAGCACATTCAAATGCTGTCCAGATAGGTTTTGAGATGATAACTTGAGTGATATAAACTCACCATCTGGCTTTACACTGTTTGGCTGATTTGCGGTGCAGCAGGGACGCGATTCGAGACCACTGATTTTTGCCATATTTCATTACAGCTGCTTTGAGAATCTCATCCTGTTAATAAATCACATCAAAGACAAAGAGATCTTAAAGAACACATCAGGGATGCAACAATAATTCGACTCCGATAACAGATCATTTTACTAATCTAACTTCAGCTTTGAGAAGCAAGACTCAAGTAAGGACGAGTCATTTCCACCATAATAAACAAATATGAGCCTAATAATGTTCTCTCAAAAGTTAGTGTACTTGTCTATGAAGACAACAGTGTCAGTGAAGCAAGCTTAATGTGGACAGAATATATTTACATGCATGTCATTTCCAGAAAAGCTGTACAAAATACATATACGTAATACCAATGTATAATGAATACAAATAAAATATGTGCTTGACGAGTTAATACACATGCAATCTAATATTAGAAAAACAATAAAATATAAATATCATAAATCTTGACGTACAAATTCAGTATTTATGCACTAATTATTTAAGCACTAAGTATTTATCTAACTAATAATCCTGCTTAAAACAATCTCAATTGTGTGGGATGCATGTTTTTGATGTTTCATTCACACAATTAAAAACCATAATTCATAAAAATGTAAATATTCAGGCCGAGCTGAAGGCAGTCCACATCACAACATACAACGTAACGTTAAGAAGTAAATAAAAGCACAGTAATATTCAAGTATTGCTCGTATGAAGTTTAAACGCCTTGATGAATAAAATGCTGGTGATTAATGGAGTTTTAACGCTGAAATATCGTGTGTTTTCTCTACAAACCTCCGTGTTGCGCCACACGCCTCCTTTGATCATAATCCGCGGCATGTTGGCGATGTAAAGTCTTCACACGCGGCCTCGCTGTAAAATCTCCTTCTGGAGTCGTAAACTCGTGAAATGATAAAGAAATCGGAGAAATAAACGTTGAGTTTGAGCTGCAGCACGTTAAACTGCAGGTGAGGATCGAAATGGCTGCGGGCGCACAGAACTGTGGGAAACAGAGTCTTCCTCTCTTGATTCATGCGCGCTCTGTCGTGTCACGTGAACTCAGCACCGCCCCTCGGGACAGAGAGGAGAACTACAGGCCGAACAATGCGCTTGCACGCTATATCTGTTTTTAATAACATTAGTCTTTTCTCCCTTTTAGTTTTGTTAGACCTTATTTTTTTATTATTGTACCATACTTTGGTAAACAGTGTTGTTTTAATTGTGCTTTATAAATAAACGTAAACTGTTTTTGAAAAAGTTTGCTTGATACAATGATAAACACTTTCAAACAATATTATGATAGGTTGAATATAGTGAGATACATTGTTTTTTAAGTAAAATCTGAAATTGTATATTATGCATTTCACAAAATAATTATATTATTGTATTATAATTAAACATTTATATTGCTCTTGAAATAATAACTTTATAATAATAATAACATAATAATCTACCTTAGAATATTTACTTGAAATAAAATAACCAGCTACCATATGAACAGATAATATTGATATTTTAAAACTTAAACAATGAAACATCAATAATAATAATAGTAATAAGTCTGGCTTTTATGTAGTGTCTTGTAATTATTATTTTATAATTCATGTTTTTATGTTTATTGTATTAATATTTTATAATCTTCTTAAATTTTTTATTTTGGGAATGTGCTAATTTATACGTTTTTGGACAGAACTGAAAAAACTACAAAAACTGATGAACACTGTTCAATTTCTTAATAAAAACTGATATGTTTAGATGTTTTCATTGGATATTGGTGATTAAATATATGTATTTATTATATTTGATCAGTATTATATTCAAAAAGTCAAATGATTTTTAAAAATGTTTGAACAATTCAAAACTGATATTAAAAAGTATGTGTAAACAATATCTAACTTGAGAGAAATACAATACACAATTGTTATGTATCAATGATGTACAATGTTTTTTTGGTCATGCATACTCTTGTCTTGACTGAACATATCCTGGGGTCTCATTGGTTGATTGATTGATTGATTGGTTGATTGGTTGATTGATTGATTGATTGATTGATCGATTGGTCGATTGATTGATTGATTGGTTGATTGGTTGATTGGTTGATTGGTTGATTGGTTGATTGATTGATGATTGATTGATTGATTGATTGATTGATTGATGAGGTATTGAAAGCTCCACTCGTAGCTTTGGAACACGTTCCACGAGGAGTTGAGGAGCAGTTCTTTTGGTTCCGTCTCTGAGGTGTGGAGCTGCATGAACACCTGGAGGTCTTCAGACACACATCTGACGCTCCGTGAACAGCTTCAGACGCCTGAATGATGTTTGATGAGAACCAGATGTTCAGCTTTCAGCTCCAGAACAAGCCAGAAGCCCATCACGTCTGAAACATCTCTTGCTATGAAATCTCAAACTCTGAACTCAAGCCCAAAGTATCCGGAATGAAACCAACAAAAACAACTGGAGACCAGTATAAGAATCGAATTGAGTAGAGAAGTTCATTGAATTGTAACGAGGAACGATATCATTCTTGGATTGATTTATTTTTTCAGCTGATGATGATAAAAACATTAACAGCCAATCAGAATACATCCTACTTCGAAGAGCGTGAGATAATGGCAGCGCTTGCTTAAATAAACTAAACGTTATCATGCGTGGTATGGATGCTAATAGCCTATTGTTTCAATAATACTGTCTTTTTTAAATATTGTTATCATTATAGTTATCTTTAAAGGATGATATGGATGCTAATTATTTTTAAAGGATGATATGTTTTAATAAATGTTATCATAGACTACCTAAAACAGTCTTGAGCTTGACCATTATTATTCTACTAAGGATAAGAAAGTCTACTCTACAGCTTTAACAATAACGATACAAAACAACGTTGCAGATTTTTTTCAGCCAATAAACAATAATCTAAAACTTCGACAGCCAATCAGAAGCTGCTTCACTTCAAAGCACGAGTTTTTAAGGCAATCGACGTGGCTTATAATAAACATAACATCATTGTGTGTTTGTGTAGACGCTAATATAGTTATAATACCTTATAATTGCCTTTATAGTTATCGTTCTTGGTGTGAATGAGCTTTAAAGGGATAGTTCACTCAAAAATTAACATTCTGTCATTAATTACTCACCTTCATGTCCTTTGTCCTCATGTTCAACCGTCATTATATGAAGCTACGAGAATACTTTTTGTGCTCAAAGAAAACTAAAATAATGACTTCATTCAACAAATCTTCTCTTCATTCTTCTCCTCTAGCTTTCGTAAAAATTACGGTTGAACCACTGAAGTCACATGAACTGTTTTACCGGTGTCCTTACTGTGTTTCTGTGCCTTGCTGTCTATGGAGGGTCAGAAAGCTCTCGGATTTCATCTAAATATCTTCATTTGTGTTCTGAAGATGAACTAAGGTCTTATGGGTTTGAAACACATGAGGGTGAGTAATTAATGACATCATTTTCTTTTTTGGGGTGAACTATCCCCTTAACCCTTGGGGACGTTTTCATCCACTAAGGGGTGCTGTTGAGTGTTTCAGCAAATGGAATGATTTTTGGTGACAAATATTATTTTTACACACATTTTAAGAAAATGCTTTGAAATTTCCCAAAAATCAATAATGCACTGTGGACAAATTCACTACCCTTTCGTTATGTTCGGGATGAAAACATCCACTAAATTAGACTGCTATAAAAATGTATCAGATAAATATTTTTTTTCCATTTTTTTTGCATAAATCTATTAATCAACCTCAGTCCTGATCAGAACTACTAAAATAAAAAATAAAAAATCCAGGATTTTTACTCTTTAATTGCCAAGTTCATAAATTATGTCACTGATTTTGGGAAAAAAACACACAACATTACTTATTTTCAATATAAAATGTGATTGTGGACTGGATTTTTTTAACTTTTATCACAATCTTGGGCATGTTCAAGATTAGTAAAAACATTGGCTTTGATGCATTGTTAGTTTTTGTGCAACAGATTTACATTTTTCTCCCTCATTTACTGTCCGTGGATGTTTTTGCCCCATTGACTTCCATTATAACGACATTTTTTGATTGCAAAGCCATGACACCATATAATCATGCTTTTTTGATTGTTTGTGTTTTCCCTGTTGGGAATTGATAAAATTAGTAATTTTTACTGTTGATCATGAAGTAGCACCATTAACCCTTTAGATAGGCCTGTGCAAAAAAAGCTTAGTTTTTAGCTTTTATATGGAGTCATATGGAGTATAACAGCATATTGGCACAGCAAAATGGCACAGATGGCAAAAGTGTTTCAGACTTTTCTGAACAAATCACAACATTTCCAGAAAGATGACAGTCCAGTGATGGGCCCTATAGAGAGTAAATAAACAGCCCAGTGTCAACATTAAAACGCAGCGCTCATGCCAGGAGAGACAATCAGGAGAGATAACTGACACACAAGAGTCCCGAGGCGAAATATGAAGCAAATCCTCCGAGCAGGTCATCTTCTCTGACTGCTAATGTTGTAAATGAAGAAAGCTGCAGGAAGGTTTTCTTTCCGTGAGCCGGAGGGGAGCAGCACGACCATGTGAGGAGCAGAGATAGGAGGAGGGACTGACCCGGTGCCACTGAATTTGAAGAGGCTTCTCTCCAGGTACAAAGTAGATCTGGACCGAGTTCAAAACCTTGGGCAAAAATGCAAAGACAGCACATTTTCCTAAGAAACTTGCTAAGAAACCTGACATCAACAGAACTGCAAGGTAAAGTTACAGTATAGGCTATGCATTGAGAGGAAGTTCATTTCACACCAGTGTCGTTAACACATTTTACTAACAAAAAGACAAATAAATGTTATAGAATCAAAGATAAAAACGCAAACTTCAGCTAGTTACCAAAGCAACATTTCTCATTTTTGGTTAGTTAATTTGAAATACTAAAATAACTCTCTCTCTTTCTTCAGCTTGCTTCCTTTATCAGGAGTCGCCACAGCGGAGTGATCCGCACAACCGATTTGGCACATGTTTTTACGCCGGATGGCCTTCCTGCCACAACCCAGCCCTGAGAGTGCACCCCCAGTGCTAGGACACACACACACACACACACACCACACACACACACACACACTCACGCACACACTCAACTCACACACACACACTCAACTCACTCACTCACTCACGCACACACTCAACTCACACAACCACACACTCACACACTCAACTCACTCGCTCACTCACTCATTCGCTCGCTCACTATCACTCTCTCACACACACACACACACAACACACACACACACACACACACACACTCGCTCACTCACTCATTCGCTCGCCCACTCTCACTCTCACACACGCTCGCTCGCACGCACGCACGCACGCACGCACGCACTCACTCACTCACTCACACACACACACACACACACACAAAAAGTCTAATTTAAAATATAAACAAAAATTACAGTAGTAGTGATATAATAATATTGTTTCACACAGCAAAATATTCAATAAAATACAGTATGATACTGTAGTACTACCATCAAATGTAGACGTCATTTTAATTTACATTTTTCAATAAAAAAACATTAAATGTGAAATGTCAATCAGAGGATTCTGTTTTTTTGCTACAAACTTTAAAAATAACATTTTTTATCTCTTCCAAAACTGTAAAATTACATGAAATGTACCATTAGATTTATTTAAGGTTTTCACCATATAACAGTAACCCACCGACTAACAGTTTTTCCATTATGATGATTATTTGTAGAGTAGACCAGGACGTTGTGGGTGGTTGCCAGGGAACTGCTATAGTTACAGTAAGTACAGGATTTCAAGCGTTTTCCAAACATTCCATTTGGTTGTTGGAACAGATTTGAAATGTTCTACAAATCCAGAAAGCTCCAGTTTATTAAAGGATAATGGAATGTTTACATAAAGATAAGCGTAACGTTCCTGCAACGTTCTTTAAGCTCAATTTTTGTTGAACATTCAGCATTATAGGAACATTCACTGGTCCCAGTCAGAAGAGTTTGTCCTGCATCTCTCTGTGAGTTTCTGGTGTATTCTAAGTGAATCAGAGTGTGTGTGTGTGTGTGTGTGTGTGGTGGTGTGTGTGTGTGTGTGTGCGTGCGCGTGCGTGTGCGTGTGTGTGTGTGTGTGTGTGCGTGCGTGCGTGTGCGTGTGTGTGTGTTCTCTGTTCTTCACCAGCTGAGCTCCAGGAAGACATTTCCATGACAAGTTGGTCTCTCACACTTTTAGTTCCTCTGTGCTTGCGTTTGATGCGCTGTGGGAGGAAGTACTGTAGTGAATTGGGATTAGAGATTACAGCGAGATGATGCGATTTAGAGCTTCGAGATATAATCTGTTTATAGTCATATTGTGCCACTGCGCCGAGCTCATTAAAACCAATAAACTTTAACCCAATAAAGTCGACGAGCTCAAAGTGAAATTCAGCAACCCAGGAGGAGAAATGAATCTGCTCAACGAGACGGCATGAGCGTATTCACACACAGAGAGAAACAGAAAGGAATTATATTTATTAACATATTATTTTTGTCAAAAAAATTAAGAGATTATTTTTTTATTAAGAGCGCTACTGATCAGATACGCATATGCTGAGCTGCAATGAAGAAACAGAATTGCTTATTAACGGCTAAATTGCTAATTATCACATTATCACAATGTGGATCTCTTTAAAAAAAACGTAATGAAACTTGAATCTTTAAAGATGTTGCTCTGTCTGCCATCTACAGTATATAGTGTAATAAAAGTTTATGATGATAATTTCTAATGGTAACCTGAACCCAGTTGTTCAGGAAGTTTAACATCATGGTTTGTTAAACAGAACCGGGTCCATTTGACCAGTTTTTCAACACAACATTTGATTAACCTGATCCAAATACATATACATCATTTTTCAGATTTTGATCCTTGAGTGTCTGATCCATTCATTTTCAAGGTTTGATCAACAGCCAAAATCCAGAATACTTTACCAACATCTTGGCCCAGAGGATTGTTGGTTCGATTCATGTAATATTACTTAATAAACACTGCAAAAATAACAATTGATCTGGCAATATTTCATGAGTTCAACTCATGAAGCCACTCGTGAATTCAATGTTATTTTCACCAAAGCCCACCAAGTTGATCACAAGAGATTTTATCACATTTGAGCAAACAGATCGGATCAAATCTTGAAAATGGTTTGTTAAAAAAATAAATAAAAAAAAATATGAGTTTGGATTAGCTCATGTAATCCAATATTGGATTTGATCTGGATATTGATAATCCTCAACCTTCAGTTATATTGTTCAAACCATCTTTGTAGGATTGGGATTCCTTTAATCCAATAAATCAGGTTTATCCAGATCCCAGCAGAAGAGTGCATTCAGGAGCAAAATGTCATAACGCTTTGGTAATATCAGATTTGGTAATCCTGAAAATGTTGTATCTGGATCAAGGTGATGCAATCCAATTTTGCTTTGAAAAACCGGCGCAGAAGTCAAATGGATTACCAGCTCCTGGATTGCAAAACAGATTAAAAGGTTTGGATGCATCTCCAAAACTACTGCCATCTATAGGGTTGCAATGTTTAAATCAACTGATCACCGCAACATTATCAAACAAACAAAAACTGATCATTCTCATCATTTACTCAACACGAATTTCTTTGCTGTGTTAAAATCAAATATTTATAATATTCATAATGCTCCTGCACATACAATGAAAGCAGACAATGGTCAGGCTGCAAAAAGCTCCAAAGCCCCCCTCAAAAAGAAAACGTGCATAAAAGCGTCATAAAAATCATGCACATAATTTTCGGTTATATTCCAGGTAGCCATGTAGGACAAACTAACCAAAATTTTAACAATTTATTCACTAAATTTCGGGTTTTGAGCAACATTAAAAAAAAATCAGTAAATAAAATGTAAAACAAATTTAAACAAACAAGTACAAAAGAAGGGGAACCACAGTTTTGTCTGCTCTTATTATTTTCACTGTTCCTGTTCCCCTTTGTTCAGATGGGCATTGTTGTGCATTCAATAGCCTTCATCTTTCTGTTGATTAAAAGCAGAATGGAAAAATCCCTCAACACAGAGCACAACAAGAGGAATCTAATAGACATGCAGAGCTGCCAGCATGTGTTTACAGTCTTGGAGCGTGATCAATAACTCTTCTGCTTTTACGCAGGCGCTCTGTCTGGAGGAGGTCAGCTGGCTGGAGGCGGCTCATTGATCAGACAGGAAACACACCTGAGAGACGCCCATCATTCTCAGACATACACACACACATACACGCATGCACACACGCATGCACGCACACACACACACACAACACACACACACACACACAAAACAAAAAAACAACACACACCACACACACACACACACACACAAAACACAACACCACCACACCACACACACACACACACACACACACACATTGCATTGCATTGATGCTTTTCAATGCAGGGTCAGTAAAATCAAGATATATATGCAGCATATTAATAAATCAGGCAGCTGTGTTTGCTAGATCCTTACTGTAAGAACTTTACTGTGATGTATGTTTGCAACACTTTTTTTGCAACAAACTTGAACTTACATTAAAATCATATAAAAGTGTAATGATATAATGTTACGTAACATAGGCCTACCACCAACCTGCTGAAGTTGTACCATTTGTTTTGTACCTTTACTGACAACTACAGAGGAAGTCACATGATGAATCCAAGTTAATTCTTTAACTTGAGGTAAATACTAGAATATAGAAGCAGCACACAAACACAAACACCATCACACAATACTAAAATAATGCAATACAATAAACATTCCTTTAACAACATGAGATGTAGCATTAAACCATATATACCTAAATTAAAAGAAAAAAAACAAAAAGAAATATTAATTTCAATGAAAAACCATGGTGAAGTATCAAAAAGTGGTTCAGTTTTTCACTGTAAATTATAGGATTCCTTTTTATTTACTTCCAAGAAAAATTTCACTGTAAAATCACATGACTTGTCCTGTTTGATTACAGTTTTGCCTATACTGTAAGGTGATATATCATTTTTTTACTGTAGCATTTTTACAATTTTACTGTTAAAATTATGATCATTTTTTATAGTCTACAGTGTAAAAATGCACTTGACATTTAATGCATTCATGCTCATAGTTTTTACTAGTAAATTTCACAATTAGTTTTATGAGGGTAACACTGTAAAATGTATTTGTAAAATTTACTTGCAATAAATTGTTTAAAAATTATATTTTCCTTGTAGTCTAAGCAGAAATCGATGTTCTAGCAAGGTTATGTTTGATTGGACATTGGTGGGACATAACAGCAGACAACAGACATGAATTGTTTGATCAAATTTACTGCTGGACAATTTAGTAGCCGCTGCGCATTGGTTGGGACACGTGTCACAGCGTCTCTATATTCTACGCCTTGTGTTACACACAAGAAAACTATACTTCAGTATCTACATATATACTGAACTATATCTGTTCAGACTAGATTATTCGAGGAACTCAGAATTTAAAACCTCATTTGGATCAGGCTTGAAAATATTATACATTAAATAATCAAATAACATTTTATTTACAAAATATATTCATAAATATAGTTATTTATTTAAGTACTTGTGAAAAGTTTGTAAACATATTTTTTTATGTTTAATGAAGTTTTTGCTCACTGTGTGAATTCATCCGTCATTTCTGAAAGATCTTGTGACACCGAAGAACGGTGCTGAAAATCCAGCTTTGATTACAGGAATAAATTATGTTTACTGTGAGAAACCAGCTATTTCAAATTGTAAATTCATTACACAATATTCATGTTTTTACTGTATTTTGATCAAATAAATGCAGCCTCAATGAGACAGAAGAGACATTTAAAAATGAAAAACATTCAGAAATCATAATGTTTCCAAACTTTTGACAGGTACTTATTTATTTATTCATTTATTTGACGACATTTAAATTACAAAAAAAATAAAAAATGGGATGTTAACAACAACAAAAATACTTAAGGCGATGCTATTTTTTTTTGCATAAATAACAAGTGAAAAAAATACCCATGATACAAGATACAGCAGCAAAACCAGCCAGTTTCAGTCAAGTGTCAGGGAGAGCATGGGTAAAAGATCAAATAGAAATCATTTATGACTTGACATTATAAGCGGACTTCAGGGAAAAATACTTTGGCAAATAAATCTATTGTTCGTGTGAGGGGCAGCTTCTGCTTTGATCTGATGTGAAATGCCTCATCTTTTTGCCAAGTGTTTGACCATAAATATCCCGAGAAAGCCAGCGGTAATCATTGCATTGTTCTGACTCTGAGAGACTGTCAAGGTGAAACTTAGACTTAATATTCAGAGCTCATTCTCAGCTCCATTATTCAGCTCAAGCACCTGTTCTCCCTCATTATCATCCGAGTGGAAATACTTGCTTTGACTCCTTCACTTTAGCAAAAAAGAAACAGCGAGTGAGAGAGAGAGAGGCAGAAAAAAAGGTAGTGGAGTGTCACAGTCATCTGTCATCAAGGGAATCGCTTTCTTGACCCAAACCCAAACTAGACTGCTTGATTCATTAAGATCTGAGACACTGTCTCGACTCCTTCGTCGGCACAATTCAACACACGAGAGTCGTGCACACAGAAACGCCTCATTATAGTGTTTGCAAGATGCTCTGTATTGATATTCCTCAAACATTCTGGTTAAGGTTGAATCTAAACCGAACTATTAAAACTGATGCAGTTAATTCAGTCTGTGTTGTATAACATACAGACTCCAGGTGAACTCAAACAATCAGTCTTAAGTGTTAAAGTCTGAACATCTCTCAGTGACTCACTGTTCAAATCTTCAGCATTCCAAATGTAATGATGACATCATGATATTTGCATACTGAATTACAACTGGCTGTCTTTCCTACACTGATTTGCATACTGAATTGCGATTGGTCTTCTTTGCTTATAGTTTACCGTTTACATACTGTATACATTATTATTATTTTTTTTAAGTTGTTTCAACTTAAAATAATTGCTACCCCGCTGACTTAAAATGTTTAGTTTAGTCAACTTGAAATTGTAAGATACTCAATGTTAATTTAAGGGACAACTGTAATATTTAGTGGACTAAACAAACAATTTTAAGTCAGCGGG
>QVTF01007572.1:0-25502 GCA_003573665.1 Oxygymnocypris stewartii
GGTACTTCTTCCGATGCTGGATCTTAAACAAATTGTGCTCCCAAATTACCTTTGGACGAACAGGAGCAAGATTTGCATTGGGCCACGTTAGGTTTGCGTTGTAAACCACCTCTAACCCCGGTCTAAAAATACAGGAGTTAAGAAGAAAGACGTTCCACTGGAAGGACAAACGTGCATTCAAGACAGATGATTTGGTGTCCAATGCACAAATAAGGCACGAGATCTTCCGAGTTTAAGCTCCATTTTGCATTACCATAAAAAAGACAACAGGTATTGGTCAAAGATTACCGTCATCCAGCATCTTGTTAACTCCTTCACAGATCTTCTGCAAGTGGCCGCGGTACACTTCCGAAGGTCCGTACAGCGTCGCGAGGAACTCACAATCGGAGAAATGATTGAAGACGTGGTTGATACGGGCATGAGATTTCGCCGTCAGGTGCCGGTTGATGGCCTGGTGCAGTAGTTCGCGGCAATCGTTGAGCAGGTTGCTCATGATGCGGCGGTCGAAGGTGAAGTCGATCTGGTAGAAGCTGACGGCCGTCATCGCAAGCGTGTATACCTTCTTCCGGAAGCGCTCGACCAGCGCAAGCTCTTCATTGTTGAACTGGCCATTGCGGTAGAGGACGCCCAACTTGACCACCATCTTAATGAGGTTCTTGATGATCTTCTGGGCCTCCTTGCGGTTGCGCGTGTACTCTTTGGTCACCCGGTACAGCTCGTCCAGTACCTCGCTGCTGGTGTCGTCTATGAAGAGGTTGGCCACAGTCTTGGTCGCCATCTTGCTCATGAGCTTCTTCTGGGCCTGCAGGGCCAGGCTCTTCGTGCTGAACGAGTCCATGATGTCTACGGATGAGACACAAACAAAGGCAGTCATTCAAAATTAGTTTTATAAACATGAAAAACTGCGGTTTAACATTCTTTCAAACAACAGTCGTGCATCCGAATTGGGATAACATATGTTTATCTTGAGTCTCTCGCCTGGAAGCGTGTATGGAAAGCGTAGATGACTCCCACGTTGAAGTCAAAACATGCTAAATATTAACTCTTGACATCAAACACAATCGAATGCGAGGAACACAAACCAGGCTTATACACTCAGACAAATAACGGTTCTTTATTGGCATCTATAGTCCAATTAAGAACCTTCAACATCCATGAAAGGTTCTTTAGAGAACCTAAAACAGACCTTCTATGGCATCTCTGCAAAAAAACATGTGGAACCTTTAATTTTAAAGAGCACATGAAACACGCTAGGCGTTCATGCGTGCATCACTTCAGGTTTCACTTCAGGACATTGAGGAAACCAATCTTACTGACTCGTTCTCATCAGAGGCAAGACATAAAAAGGTTTCTGAAACTACTCCATGTGCATGTTTCCTTCCAGCACATACACACATAAATGGTCAATTCACAGATTTTGTATGCGACTAAACAATCCCAACACAACATCCATGCATTTCCGTTCTCAAACGGAAAACGCTACACTTTAGAGGCTTTAACAAAACAATGGACTTCCTAAGTCTCGCAAAGGCCTGACAGGACAATTTCCCCTTCTTAAAAATGACCACTCCCTGAGGAAACGCTGCTCGCAACAGAATCCCTTCAAGTCTGAGTCACTGCGATGAATTGTTGCTAATTAAACCGCAGTGCATGGTCTTATACCGGCGGATTCTCCAGAACATTGTCTTTTTGCACACACACCATTTGCATTTCTTTGAAAAGGCACGTTTGATGTGACTCAATTCCCTGGGAAAGTCTTTGCGAGACTATATCCCTGGTTAGCGGGACTTCTAACGCCGCTTGTTTTCAGAGGATTACACACCGATTGCTGAGCCTCATTTTAATATCTGTCGAGATCAAAAGGTAAGTTGTTTGAGAAAGGGACAAGGTGAGACTGGACTCCTGACAGATAAACGCCAACCAAATGTGCATGTTTACAACCAAATCTAGATGCATTTGGGCACTAATAATAACTGCTGTCAAAATACTCCCACAAAACATCTGACACCTAAATCATTCAAAAATCTCAAGGTAATCTGGTTTCAAAAGCAAATGAGATTCCAAGCCACATTTCTCAGTTGATACAAATCTCTCGTTTTTAAATAGCTGAACAAAACTGCAACACTGCAACACTGCAGCCAAGCAACACTGGGCAGTGACCAACTTCACAACATCATCATTAGTGGTGAGTTTTACATGGGTGGAAACAAAACAAGACATAAAAGCTCATGTAACAACAGAAACTGGTATGAAACAAACAACTTCGGACCACAGATATCCCAGCAACGCTCGTGGTGTTCGATTCAACACTGGACAAAGACGCTGAAACAAGAGACTGGGGTTTTCAGTTGCTCAGCATCAACCAGAAGCCAACACTCACCTTCCTGGAGGTTTAAGGTTGCGTTCTCCATGATTGGGGAGGACGGTGGAGAACATTGGAGATCACTGAGCCATGCTGAGTCTGTCTGAACTGATTGTTTCAGGTGTGTAAGCGAGTGAGTGATTTCACCTGTAGCTCCCACCCTTCTGGTGGATGCTGGAACTACATCTAATGGACCACTTTCTCCAAGCATGCTAGACCTCCTTGACATTTAACGACCATCCCCAGAAATTATGCCTTGAGGAACAAGCTTCCTGAAGCTGGAAAAGCCAACAAAAGGGCCACTGTCCAAACTCTAGCTCTGTTTTCAGGTATGGACTGAGGCAACAGAGCTACAGCATATAACAGCAGCATGTCTTTCATGTGGTTTAGCTCTTGTTTGCTGTGTTTGGTCTTATCGATCATCTGCTGTGCAGGGTTCATGGTGTATAGTCAAAGTGATATAAAAAATGCATTCTCTTTTTTTTCAGGCCACATAGATCTACAGACGCCTACGGTGACATGAATTATTCAGCGGTTTCACAAAATAGTCCTGCATTTTAATAATGCATGAACCAATTTAGGAATAAAAGTTTGGGTCGGCTAAATGTGTTTTTGTGATCAAAGCTTGAAACGTTAATTACGAGAACAAGTCTCTCCGACAGAATTAGTGATCACGAGATACAAGATGCTGAAAAGATAAACAAACTAATCTGTTGTTTGTTTAATTAAATAAAACTGAATAAGGAGAAGAATTGGTAGCCAGATCTATTCAATATGCAACTCTGAAGAGTCAACATGAATCCACAATTTAAGCAATAATAACAACAACAACAACTTTTATAGAATATATTTCTGTAATTGAGAATTAAATAACAATAATTATCATCTTAGTAAGAAAAATGTATATTATTTATTTTAATAAATATATATATATATATATATATATATATACATATGTATGTGTATATATATATATATATATAATATATATATGCAATTTAAATAATTACATAACGATATTTAATCTATTATTAAAATAATTATTTCATAAATATATATATATAAAATTATTTTATAACAAATATTTTTTGCAATTGAGAATTACATACCAATAATCCAATAATAAAAAAATACATAACTACATAAATCAATTGTGATTTTTAATAATTATATATATAATTAAGTTTATTGAGTAAATAATGTGTATGTTTTCACTATCAATACATTGTTTATTAATTAAACATTTTAGCAAATTAATTATTAAAATAATTACTATTTAAAATATCATTATATATATACATATGATTATATAAATTGTACATATAATGTATTTAATAATTAGCCATTTCTGGGATTTTAGTAAATATTAAGCAAATCGTTGTGTACATTTCTCTTTTTTTTCATAAAAAATATAATAAAAAAGGTAATTGTGACTATTTCTTGTAATTGCAACTTTTCAGAATTGCAGTTGTGTTGCTCGTAATTGCAATATTTCATAATGTGAGACATTACATCACAATTACCCTTATATTTTCTGCTCTGAGGTCAAAAGCGGCGTTCAAGGCATCGAGTTGCAACCTTGACAAAGCACTAGTAAAGTTAAAGAGCCTAAGATGGATGAGGTTTGTCCTGCATCCGGTGTCTCCAGACACATAGAACAGGCCTAGTCAGCATCAATGTGCCTCCATGAACCAAAACTGCATCTTCTCTATGTCTCTCAACTCCAGAGTTTCTGTCAACAAAGTCTCTGTCTTGATATATGGGGAAAGACTTCAGGTGTTTGTCCGAAATGTATTAGCATATAATTAATGCCAGATAACATGAGCCTTAAAGCCCATAATAAGCACTGACTATTGAGAACAGAACATAATGAAGGTTCAGACAATGTGAAGACACATCCCAGACAACTGACGGTTAATGTCTCCTGGGTTACAACCGAAGCCTCCATGTAAGTGAACTCTGCAGTCCAGTAAATAAGGTCATATCCCCCTGTCTCTATCAATGAGTTACTCTTACAGACTTTCCATTGTACTGGTCTTCATCACAAACATGTATTACACTAGTATGCTTCCCTGCATTTGAGTTGCTGGCAAATTAGTGTTGATTCATACTTTTCATACCAGTTTGTTATTTCAGTTATAATCTGTCTATGCATGCAGTAAAAGCACAAGCTCTGTTTTATTCTCTGCATTGCAGAGAAAACTGTATACATTGACATCACTGAATGCAAAATAACCTAAATCAATAATAATAAAAGCATGTATTCAATGCAGGACTATTGATTTTCATATAACACAGATGAAACAAACACATTTTCAAGGGTTCATAATGCAAGGCAGTAACTGACTCACCTCTCCTCTATTTGAACCGGATACTGCGTCTAAAGAATAACTTTCGTTCTTCAAACCTCCATCTAAACACCCCTGACAGCCGATAAACAAGCTACAGCCGCATGTATAAGGCTCAGAACTCTCATATAAAGACGGTAAATGTGTCCAACAGGTATGTGTTGCGTCTTACACCGCTGGTGTAAATAATTCAAGCGCTTTCTTCTCCCTCTTTTCTCGTTTGGTTACCAGAGTTTGTAACCTGACTCCACCTTTTCGAAAGTTTCAAACTTGAGGGTCCAAGGCGCTCGGTGAGCGACGTTCTAATTGACCAATCACGCTCGGGTTTGGAACGCCGACGGGCCAATCAGAAGGCAGAGAGGCCCGTGCATCCAGCCTTCCAGATGGTTTCCCGTCATTATGCTGAAAATCCAAGGCTGGAGATTTCCCAGAGGAAATTCTCTTGAACAATGAAGGGGACTCTCGTAACTAGTCATTTGTTTTCTGTAAACAACATGGCTGTCGGACGTTCAATGTACTTGTTTCCGAGCGAAAAGCCTGTCATTTGAACTGTAATGTACCTGAGAGTTTTATTATGTATATATTTGTGCACTTTGTATGACAGGTACGAGACAGATCCAGTCATTCCTCCCCGGATGTCTTTGACCTGTTTTTTCCGTTCATAAATGGAACACATTCATAAACATCCGGTGGCTGTAAATAAACACCAGCAAGTCTTACACCATATAACATCCTCTTCAGTGACTGATAACACAAACAGGCCTAACACCTGCGAGCACAGATGGAGATCATCTAGTATACACAGCAATGATAGTCCTTCTAAATTAAAAAAATATTTAAAAAATTAACCAGAATTCATTACGTTTCTCAACATTAATTTCTTATTCTAATAATGCTTTTACTACTATTAAAATCAAAAATGTATTCAGACCTTCCACTATGTGCTTTGGAAGAAAAGCAGCGCGTTATTATGGGATGTTACACAGCCCGATGGCGCCGCACAGTGTTACAACTTTGTATTGCTGCATTTGGGGCTAATTCCAGAAACATGGACAAATTCTCTAAAGCTATTATTTTCTTAATATACTTTTTTATATAATACTTTTATTTAAAGAACTATTACATACATGTATTTATTTAATAATAAAAAATGACGGGTCAATTACAAATAAGTAGCCAAAAGTAGCTCACAAATAATCTGTTATGAAGAGTAGCCCACTTAAAACGTCAACAACTACCTTGTGTAAAAATTAAAAGTATTACACAAAACTTTAATATAGTAGCCTAAGAGTGTTGAACTATAAAGCCCAAGACAACACTGCACAATTTTCGGCTGTCACAGACGAAAGACTGATGGTGAATCAGAAATCACCGCAATTGTTTCACGGTTTGGGACAGCCGAAATTCGTGCATTGTCTCGGGCTTATGACAAAAACATTTTTGATAACGTTATGCTCATCGAAATCACAGACAATGATGAAATTATCACCCATTTACTGGGAGCCATTCGATTTTGAATATAGTATTTTAATTTAGCAAGATCAATTTAAATCACTGGCTCCTCAAGACTGCTTGCGTTTTAGGGAGAATAAACCCTTGTGATAAACTTAAGCGTTGGAATGAGAGACACTGGAAACATATCACATATTTAATGTAAAAGATTCGACGTACAGTGAAAATGTATTATATTTAGTATGACAAAGACACATTTTATTTAGTAAATCGGGGACTCGTCAAAACCACATGCTTTTTTGAAGAAGCACCCTCTTGGTAAGAAAACTCGTTTTTGTTGTTAGAAATTATTAGACACTGAATAAATTATTACATATTTAATGGGAGCGATTCAATTTAACAAAAAAACACAACTGTAATTAAGCTAAACAGATTTTACTTACGCACTCGTTCACAACTCAGACAGGGTAGCTCAAAATTATGGGCGGGTCTTCAGATAGAGGGTTTCAAAGAGTAGTAGGGAACTGCGCATGCGCATTGTGTATGGGTAGCTCATTCTGAGAGGTAGCACAGTGTCTGAACACCGGATAATTCGTAAACACATAGCACGCGATTTTCATGTTGTAGGCCTGCCATTTTGGTTTGTCATCACATAATAAATGACTAAAATAGCGTAATTAATAATAATAATAATACGTCAGAACGTCTTAATATATTATTGTTGATTCATCTAGAAGGCATATATAATGCAGTGAAATAATCAATTCAAGGTTCAAGGTTCTTTATTATTTGTCACATACACAATCATACAGGGTATAATAGGTAGTGAAATGTTAGTATAGCAATCTATACTAATGTGATTATCATTACAGAGAGTGCATAACATTAAGCAAATGGTCTTTGAACTGAATGTGCTTGAATAAAACTTAAATTCTGAAAACCGTAATCCCCTCAATAATAAACAAACCCTTTGAATTTTCTTCTCATTTCTGCGACGCACAAGTTACTCGACATAATTATGCTACTGTCACTTTAAACCATTTCCTGTTCTATTTCTCTCTCTCTCGCGCGCGCTCTCTCTCTCTCTCTCTCTCTCGCGCGCGCGCTCTCTCTCTCTCTCTCTCTCTCTCTCTCTCTCTCTCTCTATCTCTCTCTCTCTCTCTATCTCTCTCTCGCGCGCTCTCTCTCTCTCTCTCTCTTCTCTCTCGCGCTCTCTCTCTCTCTCTCTCTCTCTCTCTCTCTCGCTGTGTGTGTGTGTGTGTGTGTGTGTGTGTGTGTGTGTGTGTGTAATCTGAAGATAACGGGCCGTTTGGCTGCTTGAATAGAAAGTCCGAGTCATTTAGTGATTCGGTTTGTTCGAACGATTTGTTTCAAGTTGCAACAACAATTTAAACGGTCTCTTTAGATAAACATACACATTTCGTTAAATAAAAATGTTATCATAGTATAATTGATTAATTTATATAAATTAGTATGCTTCTTACTGTACATATATTTGCGATGTCAGTTGTTGCTCTGAAATGCTGATGGCTTTTGTCCCAAATGCCACAATTTCCAATTGCCTTGGGCTATGAAACTATGATCATACATTGCTATACTTACTATTTATTGTTTTAAAAATGTTTCTGACGTTTATTTTCAACACCCACACGTCTCGCTCGCAATGGCAATTCAAGTGATTCATAACCGCTTTGCGAATCGACTCCTCTGAATCGTTCAAAAGAACCGACTAACACGAGAACAAGGACATCATCTGCTTTGTTTAGTTCACTAACCTCAACTTCTTCACAGCGCGGCGTGTCTGCCGCTTCTCACGGGATGCTTTTGCTCGATTTTAGACACATTTTCATAGACATTGGTGGTTTTTTTTTCTCGTTGTGCGTTTGTGAATATTTAGCGATGTTATGCGCAGGTTCATTTGAGTGAAGTATTCATTTGGCGATTTTTATTTCGACCTTTTATTTTATATCCGACCCACATTTGGACACACCGAGGGCTAATTTCTGCTGTAAACCTCTCGACATGAGCTGAAACCCAGAGGAGATGTTATACTGAATTGGACACACATCACATGCGCGGAATATAAACGGACGAATGCTTATGGTTTTTATGAACATTTAATTTCAGGGTTGCTCAGAATGCTTAAATTGTAAGCCACCATTTTAAATGTATAATATAGGAACTGTTGTAGGCATGCTGGTTCATATAATGTGCGATGGATTTTGTAATCATACCGTAAGGGAAGTGTTGTAGTGTATATATATAGCTACAGAGAAGGTTTCTTGTCATAGGCTATTATGGTGGCACTCTAAAGCCATTAACACCCCAATAGCTGACATTGGCTTCTATGCATAGGATATAAAATAATCTCTTTTCTCTTGGCATTAGGGATTAATGTTGGATTCTGTTTTATTTGGCATGATTTGTTAATTAGCATTAGTAGTCTTAATTTAGAAGACAAGAAAAGACCGGATACTTCAGAGACCATAATCAGCTTAAGCTTTACAGCTGGTGGCACTTTTGCATTGTGCATCTCCAGCCCCTAAGTGGCTTGTTATTATAGTGTTTCTAATATAATGGACCCCCATCACATGGATGATGGTTCCTCCAGCGATGGCATGGAGATGGAGATCATGCCTGGCTATATGGAGCTCATCACTAGAGGATATTCAGTCATGCTCAGTGTCTTTAGAGACTGTAAAGACTGCGGGCTGGAGCTGTCCAGAAGAACCTTGTGGATCATGCATACATAACCTGGACGGAGATCTTCATGTTCTTCATCTGCGCAGTCATGTGGACAAAGGTGCGCTGGGTACTGACCGTGTACATCTTTCAGGTAAATATACCAAAGAAGTCACTATCAACTCAAAGGCAACAAGTGACACACCAGTATCAATTATGTATACTGTGTACAATGAGTTTTAATTGATTTAAACCATTCAAATTGGCATCGACTATTGAAAAATGTCAAAGTTCATTAGAGTATCCTGTAAATGTTTGAGTATTAAACACCAGGGGCTTGTTCCATATAACAAGTTTACCAAATAAGCCGGGTTTATTTCAGTTAGTCTGACTTATTGTCAATGATTTGGTTCAAAATAAGTTGGACTATGAAAAAGCTGGCTTATTTGGAAAACTTGTTTTATGGAACAAGCCCAAGGTCTTGAAAGCGTCACTGGCACCCTCAATGAATATTTTAAGTTGTTTTGAAACATTGGACGTTGCATCACCATTTGTATGTTAAAGGATATTTGTGCATCTACATGTGGGAAAGTGTGCTTCTGGGGTTTTTAGTGGTGTCTACTAGTATTACTAGTACTACCACCCATACTTGGTGTTAGTTGTGCACAAGCAAACCACTCGAAAGTCTAGCTTTTAGCTCTTGTTGTTTCTGGACAGCAGTGTAACAGAAGTCTTGACACTTGATGCAGACATTTCACAAGTCATTATTTCAACTGTGACTGCAAAATGTTTGTTAAGATGTGTTTGTGGTGTAGTTTATCCTCCGTTGAACCAGAAAGTTGTTCACAGGTCTGTGAGAAATTAGTTTTAAACTCACTGTACAAAGCTACAATGTGCACAAGAGCTATTTACATAGTTTTTTTTTTACTTTGCATTTTACCCTTTACATACTTTTACATACAAAGATGGCTATGCATGCACACAGGTCATATTACTATCAAGTTTCCTAGACCAAATTGCCTCAGGCCTGGGATTATGATATCCCCTCATTTTGCATTCAATGCTTATTTTCGGCCTAGCTGACACATGCAAACGTTGGTTTCACTTCCCTGTCTTGAAGCGTGTGGGGCGTAAACATGCTTTTCAAGTGCGTTTACAGCTCTCTCTGGCGCAGCACATGTGCTGCAGTTAGCGTGAATAATGTGATTCACGATCCCCTGCTTTCATGTTTACTCTGGGCCGTGGTTTATTTCACCTTCTGTAAATTATTTCCTCTTGAGAAACCCTGACGGATGGCGTGGGGCAGCTGGCATGATGTTTATAAGGACCTTGTCTGGTTTGTAACCCTCGAGTAAGAGACCGTGAGGTCTTGGCGAAGAGGTGCAGCACCGTAGTTTGTAATTTAAAAACAGACATGGCTTTGAAAATCAAGAGATATGCATTCGTCACTTGTAGACCGTTAGTCACGTGTAACGTGTGCTTCTTGGCTAATAATACTTTCTTCATGAAAGAGGGTGTCCCTTCTACATAACACAGCATTAAAGTCAACACGTTGCCATATGATTAAAGCATTGCTTGCAAAAAAAATCAAAAGGAACGAGATGGGATTCTGGTGTACTGGTACTACCAAAAGGCTTCACCCAATTAGAACCGGTGTGTTTTATCGCAAACTCATAGGATAGGTTTAACTCAAAATATTAAATTATTCTGATTCATGAAATGTGCCAAGGATTGCTGGGGAAGATGTTAAGGTTTAAAGACATAAATATGTGTCTGTTCTTTGCACTCAGCTATCATAGGACTTCAGAAGACAAAATATAGTCATATGGAGGCATTTTTGGCTGTCTGAACTCACTCGTGCAGTTTTAGCATACTGTACTTTGGCCACAAGATTGTCTTTTATGTCTTGGGAGATAATTTCTGACATAGTCGGCAGATTTTAAAGTGTTTTGTGGACTATGTCCTGCACTCTAAAACACATGAGTGGGGTACGAAACATGATCGTTCCGCCTGCGTTTTAAACGAATCTCTAATAAACAATTTATGCCATGAGCACTTAGTGCTAATGAGGCCCATTCATTTTTTTAAGTTCCCTTTGCACTTTCACGTTCTCAGACTCGATGGATGACCAACACAAGGCCATCTGGCCAGTACTGGAAACTGTGTGTGAAAAAATCAAGGTGTTGGATGGCTGAAAGCATGCTGTTTTGACCTTTGATAAGACTGTGATGATCACTATTCACTGGACTAGAGGATATTTTCAGGAATCACTCCACTTAAATCAGAATGAACAACGATATTGTGTTCAGGCAAACATGAGCTGTCTGAAGAGCTGCCAAATGAATATCATGTCACGCTGTGGATTCTGCAGGCACTAGCTAATCTTTGAGTGCTGTGTCTTAACAGCTCTTCAGATAGTAACGTTACAGGTGTGTTTGGATGATTTACATTCTTAACACATGCTGAACAAACGTAGATGTGACACCAATAGTTGCATTGATTTTTCATGAACCTGTTAAAAGACTGTAAATCTGTTTTTTAAGTAATCAATTATGTATACAGGGGCAGACTTAGTGATTTGGGAGCCCTAAGTATTTAACGCCGACGTTTAACGCCTCGTGACTAAACAAAGGGCGCCAATGTGAGTGTGCACACCGACGCGAAAAACGCCACGCGTAAAAGCGTAATTTTTTTAAAAACGGCTCGGGTTCGTTTTTTTGGTTTGACGCACCGCGTCAAAAACTATCCGGCCAATGAGATTGGTGTTTTTGCTCACATGTCTGGAGCTGCTGAAATTACAGTAAAACACAACTTGGGGGCGCTCAAACACAAAACAGTCTTGCCGAGCACACATACGTAACAACGAAGAAGATATACGCCAAGTAGCGTCTACACTTTCCGGTGTCTTTCCTCATTCAACAGAACAATAATTTCTTCATCGCTGGAGCTGCTGGTGCTTGAAATATCCATGTTTTCTTTGTATGATTTTGACAAGCGCGTAAATACTTGCTCTCTTCTTCTGAGTGACAAGCGAGTGTCAGAAGCGTAAAGTTGCGCAGCGCCACCTTGTGTACCGGAGTATTTCTGTTTTACATTAAGCGCCATCTAATGTCAGGGAATGAATTTCGGCTCATCGTCAGCGAAAATCGCTTGGGTGTGAACACAAAAAACGCGTTGAAAAACGCTGGCGAATAACGCGCGCCGATATTCGTCCCGGTGTGTACGGGCCTTAAGCCTTATTTTACTCACTATAGCTCTCTCTCATAATTAATGATCTCCTAAATAATTAGCCAACCTGATGCTATTCTAAAGCCATATTAAGCTACCTTATTATTTTTGGATCACAAAAGACATTATATTAAAAAAATGCTTGCACTTGTCCATTTACTGAATTGTAAACTTCTTCAATCTTTTTACAAAAAGGATTAAAATGTAATTAAAAATGATCCCATGCAACTCGTTCCGTATTCCAAGTGTTCTTAAGGCATGCGATTAGTGATCGACCGATATTGGTTTTTATATAACCGATACCAATTATTTGTACGTTTACGTACCGATAACCGATATGCAGAACCGATATTTATTTACTGTTATAAAGTAAGTGAAGTAAGTTCATTCTTCACTTTGGTTTTTCCTCCTTTCAGTCATCTTAACAACAATAAAAAACTGTTAAAAATTAACATTTTCATGTAAAATTTAATCTTAAAATTACAACAATATAAACATTTTATTTATAAAAAGCATCATCAGCAACACTGATATTAACAATAAGCAAAATAATGTCTAATATTTTCAAATGGAGAAAATAAAGGACAGAAGTCATATCAACTTCATTTTAAACTACAGTTTTAGGTTTATAATCTGTTTAATAGACTAAAGAGTGAATAATAATTCACTGAATAATATTCTCTGGAATATTGAAGTAAGCGATAACAAACAAAACATCGTATTTTATTGCATTTCTTAACTGTTTTATCAGAATTATTAAAATGTTTTTGTCTAGATTATGAAAACTGCTGACAGCGGTTTATCTATTTACACAGAACTATACTCAAACTGCAATCGCGTGCGGAGATAATAAATAATTAATTTAGATAGAGATGTATTTATTTAGATGATTATTGGTGAAATAATGGTTATATAGTAAATGTTAATATAATTCAGCGTGTTTTATACGAGTGAATCTTGTATAAAGTTACATGCGGTGGCCGTGCTGGAGCTTCTCCTGAGCATCGACCGATGAGTGAACAGCAATATGAAAGCAGCTTCAGGAGACTAAAGGGGGTCGCACACCGGATGCGAAGCGCAGCGTCGCGCCATGTCTTTCAAATTCGAACACCTTGTTTTCTATGAGTGTACGCACACCGGCGGCGTCATTAGGCGTCTGTCCGCAGCGCCCAGCAACGACTCAGAACGCTGTCCAAATTCCTGCCGCGCCACAGAGCGCCATCGGCATTATTTTATATTAAATAACATCATATTTGTCTCAAACCATTGTTAATACATTACATCAAGATACCACTGCTGCAAAATACTGTACACATTAGTTTTACAGCTTGGATAACATGTAAACATATAGAATTAAATGTATAATAAATGTAATCCTTTAAATGTTTTTATATTTCTCTTGAGACATTTTTACATACACAAAATATTACAGTATAGACCTATGTAACAATTGTCTGTCGTGATTACATTCACTGTTGTCGGTTGCAACCTACTGAATTCACCAGGAAACAACCGTTACAACACACTTCAGGTAATTTATTAGTATAAATTGTGCGCATCTGGTGTGCGATACCTCGGGTTGTTCTAGACGCGGCGCGGCGCTGCACATCCGGTGTGCGACCCCCTTTAGATGAGCAAATACAACAGAGAGAGAATTCAATTCAGTGCTTTTAATGCGCTCATTCATGGCTGCATATGATTTAATTCAGGCAAAGTTATATCTTTATTGGGAGAGGACTTGACGGATTAGTGAGTTCGTCTCTATTTCTTACCAAACTGCATATCAGGCATTTGTTTAATACATCCAATTAGTGCATTAATGGCTGTTATGTTAAATAAAGTTTACAAACTATAGCTAATCAAGTACCTGTGCACACCGCTGTTGTTGTTGTCGCGTCTCCCCTCAGACGCGCTGCAATAGCGATCCTGCACGCAATTCTCAAAACAACCACAAGATGGTGGCATTTATTGGTGAATCCGATATTACAAAACCGATATCCGATTTTAGTTTATAGTTCATTTGCATTTAGTTTGCGCTGGCGCACCTAGGAAAAGCACGAGTCATTTTGAAACATCAAGACAAATAAAATTATGACTTGAAACACAATTTGTTTACTGAGGTAAATAGCTTATATGTTCTGAGACAGTCAAAACAGCTTAGAATGTGCGCAAAGAGCGCTCCGTCTATAATCACTAAAAGCTGTCACTCACTTCAGTTCATCGTGATCTCACGACTTTCCGTTATTAAGCTCTGCACAATTCATCTCTTATTTACGTTATAATGAGAGGATTAACAAGCTTGCAGAACTCCGCACCTGACAAAAACATTTGACGCTAAAGATGGTGCATTTGCCAAGTATGTTTCGCGAATATCAGACGGGGCCCCAAGCGGCCGCTTACCTCGCCTATTGGTTAAGTCCGCTCCTGTATGTATACATATACTGACGCAAAATAGTACTTATATGACCAAGCAGAAGCGGTTATTAGCTAATGCTGATGAAAGATTCTTCTAAAGGTAACCCTTCAAAATGTGCCGCCCCGTATATTGACCCTGAAAGGCAATTAAAGCACTCATTAATTTATGCCAGCTCAGAGACCTGATAAACTGCACTGTACTAGATGCTTGTATTGATGTATTTTGAATGTTTGGTGCTCCGAGTGGTAATTGCATGCCATTATCATTACGCATCTAAATACATCTGCATCCTTCCTTCCTCTTTGTGCCTCCCTGTTACTTCTACTCTGATCTCTTGATCAGATACATCATTTTCACCCGAAACGATGACAGAAAACAAACTTGTGATTGCAAGAGCAATCAAAGCTTAAGGAAATATAACTCGGCCCCAACAGGAAGGAAGGAGGAGGGGGTTTGAGGGGAAAATGAGTATAAGATGAGGCTCTGTGGCTCCATCTGGATACTTTTGTCACTTTTGTCCCCTCAGAGTATTGGGAATTGGGTTTTATGGACCAGATCTCTTTACGATCTGATTATGTTTTGGCACCCTTTTGGCACATAAGTGTGTGTGAATTTCCACCCAAAAATGAAAACGGTCATAATTTACTCACCCTTATGTCGTTTTCAACCTGTATGGAACACACTAGTAGAACAATCTTCAATCTTGACTTCCATACAAGTGACCATATTTGAAAAAGTTACCCATATGAAAAATTGCATGAAGATTCAAATAAACTTTAAAGGAAAAATATTGGTTAAGAAAGGCATGAGTTCATAATTTTGATGGAATATTTGGTGGATTATCCTTTTAAGTTTGAAATTCAGATCCTAAGAAAACACCAAGCTTAAGGAAATGACCGTGTGAAGGAAAGCTGTTTACATACGTGGGAGATGACCTTATTCTTTTTCATTGTGTTTGTTGTCATTTGTCTTTTCATCTGTGCTTCAAGATGCTCTTTTAGTACAATGCAAATCCAAAGACCGCCTCAAACCAGTAGGGAAATGACATTGCGTGACGGAAAGCGGTTTACATGTGTGGGAGATGGGCTTATTCATTATGTTTGTTGTCATTTGTCTTTTATTTATTCTACAAAACCACCTTTTATCCTCAAACAGTTGCCATGGAAACTGCATGTTTAGCCGATAGGTCGGCTCTTGTACAAGACCTCAAAACAAAACGTTGAATTCGGTCACCAGGTTCAGTTTCACCCTCGCTTCTGCTTGCCGTGCATGTGCTGGGGCAGTGAGGAGAAGGAGTTGGTGACCTAATAGGGGTTGTAACTTGTTTTCCATAAGACCACATTCCCAGAAGAGACTTCGACGGCACAGAGGGTGGTCTTCCAAAGCTCAGGAGACCTTTTGGGGAACTCATTTGTGTTTCATTAAGTTTCTCCACCGACTCCTACAGAGAAATGTCAAGAGACACAAATTAAACATGGTTGACAAAGTAAGTGACCAGGGCCCGTATTCACAAAACATCTTAAGGCTAAAAGTAGCTCGTAACTTGCCGATTTAGGAGAAAATCTTAAAAATAATGGGCGTGTCAGTCTTACTCACAGTCTCGTTCACTTTCACGCCCTCTCGAGCAAATAAGCAAATACACCAAATATTATGTCACAATGACAATTATCCAAGTAAATGTAGTTGGTTATCTCTTAAACATAAACCCTTAAGAAAATATTGGATGTGTGTGAGTATGCATTTCTTATATAAGGCTAATAATGTTAATCAAACAGCAAAAGAAAAACATGAGAATCACTCAATAAGTCACTTCTGTAACTTTAATAGGTAATTATAATACTGTTTATTTAGGTCATGTGTGGCCTGTCGTTGTATCTAAAGGTCTCTCTGAGGACTAAGCCTTCTAAAGATGAAATCCTAGAACCGATCCTTAGCTGAACATATATTTGTTTCATCCATTACAATGAGGTCAACCCTGGCCTTAAGGCCCGTACACACCGGGACCGTGAACATGCAAATTAATTCCCTGACATTAGATGGCGCTTAATGTAAGACCGAAATACCCCGGTACACAAGGTGGCGCTGCGCAACTTTACGCTTCTGACACTCACTTGTCACTCAGAAGAAGAGAGCAAGTATTTACGCGCTTGTCAAAATCATACAAAGAAAACATGGATATTTCAAGCTCCAGCAGCTCCAGCGATGAAGAAATTATTGTTCTGTTGAATGAGGAAAGATGCCGGAAAAGACGCCGACGCCGGCAGTGTAGACGCTACTTGGCGTCTCTCTTCTTCGTCGTTACGTATGTGTGCTCGGCAAGACTATTTTGTGTTTGAGCGCCCCCAAGTTGTGTTTTACTGTAACTTCAGCTGCTCCAGACACGTGAGCAAAAGTGCCAATCTCATTGGTCGGATAATTTTTGACGCGGCGTGTCAAACCAAAAAAACGAACCCGAGGCGTTTAAAAAAAAAATCGCGTCCGTGTGCACACTCACATTGGCGCCCTTTTTTAGTCACGAGGCGTTAAACGTCGGCGAATATCGCGCGCGAAATTCATCCCGGTGTGTACGGGCCTTTACTCTTAGCTTAAGACTTCTCTCTATTCCTTAGTAAACATTTGTCTCGGCAGCTCTGTGAATACGTTTTAAGAGAAAACTCTTAGCTAAAAACTTTGTGAACTCTTTGTGGTAAGATTAAAATGTTTTATGAATACGGACCCAGATCTATGAAACTGATGTGGATAGCTAAATCTCATAATAAATTAAATGGTTATATTGAATCATATTGAAGATCATACTTTCTTTTGGAAAACCCGAGCAGTCTCAAAAACAGTCAATCTGAGGCCCTGTTCACACAGAGATGACATTTTTAGTGTATCTCGGTGGCAAAATGACAGTGCCACACACTGGTCTGGCATGTATACTACATCGTTTTGAGTCGGTTTAATTCAGTGGTTGTGTATGCAGACAAGGAGATAATGCTGTGTTTACGGAAGAAGAAGGGAAAAAAATATTGGATGGGTAAAACTCTGGCTTTTCATGTGGATGAGCCCTGAGAAGCATTGAACTTCTACAGCAAGCTACTGGAATATTAAAGCGATCTCGTTTGGGACTGGCTTAAAATCAACTTTAATTAATTTGTAGCCATTATTCCACAGAGTAATGTCAGGCTGCTCGGCTGAGAACGGATGTGTGCTCTCTATCACAACCATAAGCAGCAGTCAGCCTGAACCTCAGCTAGAGGCAGTGATAGACGAATGGGGGTGGGACGTTTTGGTGACAGCTGGCCTCTATAAATAACCCCAGCGGGTGGAGGCGGAGAGCAGAATCCTGCAGTGTGAGCCACATTGCCTTATGACCAATCAGAGGCAACCATGAGACCTACATCCACAAGAGTGGGGCCATATAGTGTCAACGCATATGCCTAGTTTCGAAGGCTTACTTTCTTTGATTGTCTTGAGCACAAGGCAGAGTGCAGATCAGGTAACGGTGGTGGATAAATGATTAAGGCAAGCTTTTCATCGCATCTTTGGTTACTGTGACATGCAGGATAGTCTGTTACAGGAGAGATAACGTAAAGGCATTTCAGTACATGAATGCACGTATGAACAAAGTACCCAAGTACAGGTACTACTTTAGCTTGAGGCTATTACCATTAGTGGGTCATGATGAGTCATCAAACTAATCCTACTTTAGGAAAGGCTGTACTTGTTTTGTTTAATTCAAATTTATAGAAATTTATGTATTATTTCACTAATAAAAGTCTTTTCAACTTCCAAATTGAAGAACATTTGGAAACAGATTTTGTCCTGATGTGGTTGCATGGCATCACACTAATATTGCGGCACCTGGGGAGATATAAACCGTTAATGTTAACACTCACTTTCAAGCTAATTAAGCAAATTGATTCAAAGCATGTACATCATGATAAATACATTTTACCTGGTAGCATTGTGTAGCATCATTTATCCTCTGCAAATTGGTTGTTAGATCTTCTTTGTTTACAAATGAACAGCTGCTATTCAAACGCAGGCTCTGTAATTTCATTCTTTCCTCTTGTCTTTCACAGCCTTTTGCACAATGGTGTTGTATCCAACCAAAAGATGTCTCAAAGATGCCGGAGAGTGCTTGGAAGCTGGTCTTCTACACAATGTCGTGGTCCTACAGCACCTACCTTTTGTTTTTCACTAGCTATTCCTTCTTTCAAAACCCCTCGTCTGTGTTTTACGGTAAGGTTCATGCGTCAAGCATGTCTTGTTTTTTTGTAATAATTTGATTAAAACTCTGTCAGGCCTTGATTTCTTATAAGCAGTGTTGGTAGTAACACATTTCAAAAGTAATGCATTACAGTAACAGAGTAGTGTAAGGCATTACAAATCAATTTTCAGTAATATTTTACTCTGTACATGATCAGTAACACTTTAAACCCAAAATGTTATTGTTCAATAAAAAAAAAAAAAAACGCAAGATATTAACGAATAACAAATGCCGCAAGTAAGACCTGTTCGTGGTCAGTCAATAGTCAAGTTTGTGGTGTCCGTGTTTGTAAATAAAGACTAAACGACAGCTTAGCGATTTATCTCCCTCTCGCTGGTGGAACTTTGTATTGTGTGATGTAGTCCAGTGAAGGCGTGTTTAGGGCGGGTTTTACAGGAGTGCCGCGAGGCTACTGGCCCGGCAGTGGAAACACGGCATGATTTCGGCCTCTGTGCTCGAGGTCCGAGGCTATTAGCCCCGCCCGGCTCGCACTGGCCGGTGGAAAAGCGGCTAATGGGTGAAGACTGTACATTCGCGAGATGGACGTATGCACATTACTTTACGTTTGTCAGTGAACCTCTTGAATTCAAAGAGAATAAAATAATGGCAACAAGAAAGGAAAAAAATTGCATCTTGTTATGGCATTATAGTTTACAAATATAGTCCTGTGGTACGCAATGCTCTACCACTGAGCCACAGGGACAATACTTGAGTTTTTATATTTCAGCCAATTTTTACTCCACTACATTTCCTAATTAAAATGCATACTTTTACTCCGATACATTTCCCCGAAGCATATTCATTACTTACTACAAAATAGTCAGAAGTCAGAAGAACACAGACTGCTGGAAAGCAGGTTTGACAAATCAGTGGTCTGGCGCTTGCACGTTAGACTCCTAAAAACACCTTTGCTCATGTGCAAACAAGTGCGCAACCGCGGATGATTCATTTTCCACTCAAGTCAAGTCTCGGGTGTGCGATATATAGCATATATTCTGTGATAATATGGTAAGTGTTGTTGTAATCATTTGCGATCTGCCATTATCAAGTAGGCTATATCACCAAATCACACAGCGTGCATGCATGTGATTTATTAGTCTATTAAAACTAAAAAATTAGGCAAAAATGCTTCTTTATGCTTTTTATATTTATATAATTTAATATAGTTAACTTACACTGTTTTTCTGCAAATATCAGCATAACACATGTTATGTAAAACAATAAGTGACTTACATTTTAGACATAATATTGCTTGTGTTTGTTACATTTTTTCAACGAAAATAGTTCCAAACAAAGATCACAGCACTGTTTTGCATCTCTGAGCAATGGCCGGTGTTTACTTATTGAATCAAATCAGCGTTTGAATGAATCCGTTGAATCTCAATGACTCGCTCATTAACAGTCACTTGCTGCCACCTACTGGCGGTTTTAATTTCACATTTCTGCTGTTTTTGTCATGTCTTAAATTATTTCAAATATCAGTATTCAACATTTTATGTTATTAAAAAAAACCATTAGGCCCATTTATGCATCTGTAACTGCAGTTTAAATGTCACCTGTCATTTAATATCTTAATATCCCCTCTGAGATACATTGAACTGTGTAAATAAACTAAATGCTATTTAAGATGCAGATTCCAGAAATGTTTGTTTTTTATGTTGGAATGAAAGACACCAAGTACCAGATGAAGTGCTTATTCTTACCCAAATATACAAAAAATTTAAATAAAGTTAAAACCGATCACAATCTTGCTACTCAAGCCGTGTATGAACATTTAAGTACGTTTAAGATTTTAAAATACTTTTCGTACTTAAGTACAATAAATATCACATACTTTAAGACTTTTACTCAAGTAATATTCTAAACAGTGACTTCAACTTCTACCAAAGTCATTTTCTAAGAAGATATCTGTAGTTTTACTTAAGTATGGCTTTAAGGTACTTTATACACCACAGCAATTGAGTTGTGTTGTAAACATACTGCATGTTACTTTTAAATGTTATAAATATACTAAATAATCATTGAAAGTCCAACAAAGCTCGTGAAGCAGGGTTGGGGTTGTTAGACACCTTGAGGAAAAGGTTAAATGTTTAATGACTAAAGTGATCTGTGATCTGATTAAAAGAAAATGTTAAAAGGTCACAAGTTGCTATTATCTGTTAACACTCCTTATCACCACAATGAAGGCCCTATTTGCGCTGGCCACTGATCACTATTTACGCTCCCATTGGGTGTTGCTGTTACATGTCATCGCTTATTTGCATAAAGTTTGTCACATCGCCAAAGATTACTGTTGTTGTCAGAACCCATAAACTGTCATTGAAAATGAATAGCATATATTTAGGTTGCAAATCACTGGCAGTGTGAATGCCCTTGACAGCAATATACAAACATCTTTAAACTATATCAGTATAAATCATGTTTTATGAGGCCACTGATTGAAAGTCAAGGTCATTACAATCGAGAGATGTTTTTTATGATTGTTGGTTCACTTGGAGAACTTGTCACTTGTTTGTTCTCTCTTTCTTGGTTTAGACTGGAAGAGTGGGATGTCGGTTCCCACTGATATCACAATAGCTTACCTAATCCAGGGCAGTTTCTACGGCCACTCCATATATGCCACCATCTACATGGACGCCTGGAGGAAGGACTCGCTTGTCATGGTGGTGCATCATTTCATCACTCTGGCCCTGATCACATTCTCCTATGCCTTCAGGTCAGGCAAATGCACAGGCTTAGCCTGTCAAAATGGGTTTTGAAGTTCTAGTCTCAAGTTACAACAATTGACATATAATAAACTGAAATTATATGCCACTAAAAGCACATAATCCACTCATCATTGTTTGTATCATCCTCAGATATCACAACATTGGCATACTCGTCCTCTTTCTTCATGACATCAGTGACATTCAGTTGGAATTTACCAAGGTCAACGTTTACTTTAAGACCCGAGGAGGGAAACAGTACCTCATCAATGATGTCCTGTCCAACATGGGGTCCATTAGTTTTAGCATCACATGGTGAGGTTTGCTTATTTTTCAAGAAACCAGAAGTTCTTTATTGATGCATATATAGTGACACAGCATTGAAACCTTATACAATCCTAAAAGTGATTTGCAGAATAAGGCACACACCCTTTGTTGATCCCGGGACAACATTCCCATCAACTGATCATGGCCGTAAAATTTCATGGATCGGTTTACTAAATCCTCCACTTTGATCTGACAAAACTTATAGTAATTTCTGGACCTAAGCTCTGGAGCAGGGTAGATCTGTTGAAACAGGATTGGGTACCCCTGGTTTAGGGTTAGGAAAGGTTGATGGGAATGCTATGCAACAACAATAGGTGTTCATCTAGCAACAGCCCCTTCTTGGATTAATAATCTATGTGATGTGTATAGCAGGGGTGGGCTACTCTAACAGTCCAGGTCCACTTTCCTGCAGAGTTTGAAAAAATCTTCAGGATTGCTTAGACATTACAGGCAGGTCTGTTTGATTAGGGTTGGACGTAAACTCTGCAGGACTGTGGCCCTCAAAGGCCAGAGTTTTCCCACCCATGTTCTGCCATATCCCTTGTATGAGTAACAACTACCTATTGGCCCTTTTGTAATAAATTTGTTAGCCTCTGTCCAGAGGATGCTTGAGAGATCCAGTTGCCTTCACATGTGAGCTAGTTTGTTCTTGCTGTTTGTGCAGGTTTTGGTTCCGCTTGTACTGGTTCCCCCTCAAAGTTCTGTGGGCCTCCTGTGTCACCAGCATCAATTTGGTTCCCCACATCCCTTTCTACTTCTTCTTCAACATACTCCTGTTTGCCCTGCTCCTCATGAATATCTACTGGTTCCTGGTAAGAATGTGTAGTTTAAGAACAACTGTAGTGTAGCTAATGATTATTAACCCGAAGGTTGCTGGCTTGAGCCTTACAAAGAATCCACTGTGAGCTATCATCAAACTATTCAATTAGATAGGCCCCAGTTTGCTCTAGAAGCAGTGTTTACCAACCCTGATACGGAGTACTTCCACCAGTGCACACTTTTCAAACACACCTGATTTAACCAATCAGTTCATTAGAGCGTCAGATAAGGGAGACACCCTAATTAGCTGATGACCTGAATCAGGTGTGTTCGATTAAATAGACATGCTATCGAGCAGGGGGGTTCCGTCCTGCTCCTTGTGGGTCACTGTCCTACAAAATTGAGCTCCAACCCCGATTAAACACACCTGAACATGCTAATCGGTGTCTTCAGGATTACTAGATGCTACAGGCAGGTAAGTTTTATTAGGGTTGGAGCTAAACTCTGCAGGGACACCGGCCCTCCAGGACCAAGTTTGCCTACGCCTGTACTAGAAACTTTTAGGCTAAACTCTGCAGAAGAGCGGCCCTCCAGGACCGAGTTTGCCTACGCCTGTACTAGAAACTTTTAGGCTAAACTCTGCAGAACAGTGGCCCTCCAGGACCGAGTTTGCCTACGCCTGTACTAGAAACTTTTAGGCTAAACTCTGCAGAAGAGCGGCCCTCCAGGACCGAGTTTGCCTACGCCTGTACTAGAAACTTTTAGGCTAAACTCTGCAGAACAGTGGCCCTCCAGGACCGAGTTTGCCTACGCCTGTACTAGAAACTTTTAGGCTAAACTCTGCAGAAGAGCGGCCCTCCAGGACCGAGTTTGCCTACGCCTGTACTAGAAACTTTTAGGCTAAACTCTGCATAACAGTGGCCCTCCAGGACCGAGTTTGCCTACGCCTGTACTAGAAACTTTTAGGCTAAACTCTGCAGAACAGTGGCCCTCCAGGACCGAGTTTGCCTACGCCTGTACTAGAAACTTTTAGGCTAAACTCTGCAGAAGAGCGGCCCTCCAGGACCGAGTTTGCCTACGCCTGTACTAGAAACTTTTAGGCTAAACTCTGCATAACAGTGGCCCTCCAGGACCGAGTTTGCCTACGCCTGTACTAGAAACTTTTAGGCTAAACTCTGCAGAACAGTGGCCCTCCAAGACCGAGTTTGCCTACTCCTGTACTAGAAACTTTTAGGCTAAACTCTGCAGAACAGTGGCCCTCCAGGACCGAGTTTGCCTACGCCTGTACTAGAAACTTTTAGGCTAAACTCTGCATAACAGTGGCCCTCCAGGACCGAGTTTGCCTACGCCTGTACTAGAAACTTTTAGGCTAAACTCTGCAGAACAGTGGCCCTCCAGGACCGAGTTTGCCTACGGCTGTACTAGAAACTTTTAGGCTAAACTCTGCAGAACAGTGGCCCTCCAGGATCGAGTTTGCGTACGACTGTACTAGAAACTTTTAGGCTAAACTCTGCAGAACAGTGGCCCTCCAGGACCGAGTTTGCCTACGCCTGTACTAGAAACTTTTAGGCTAAACTCTGCAGAACAGTGGCCCTCCAAGACCGAGTTTGCCTACGCCTGTACTAGAAACTTTTAGGCTAAACTCTGCAGAACAGTGGCCCTCCAGGATCGAGTTTGCGTACGCCTGTACTAGAAACTTTTAGGCTAAACTCTGCATAACAGTGGCCCTCCAGGACCGAGTTTGCCTACGCCTGTACTAGAAACTTTTAGGCTGAACTCTGCAGAACAGTGGCCCTCCAGGACCAAGTTTGCCTACGCCTGTACTAGAAACTTTTAGGCTGAACTCTGCAGAACAGTGGCCCTCCAGGACCAAGTTTGCCTACGCCTGTACTAGAAACTTTTAGGCTGAACTCTGCAGAACAGTGGCCCTCCAGGACCAAGTTTGCCTACGCCTGTACTAGAAACTTTTAGGCTAAATTCTGCAGAACAGTGGCCCTCCAGGACCGAGTTTACCTACGCCTGTACTAGAAACATTTTGGCTAAACTCTGCAGAACAGTGGCCCTCCAGGAGCAAGAATGAACACCCCTGCTCTAGAGGGATTTTCTCCGGAATAAGTGTACTTTTAGGTAGCTTAACATAAAAATGGTTACTTCTAAAATTAAATCTTACTTTGCTGAAATCAATAGTGTCAGATCGTGTTAGCTAGATACCTAGCAGATACTTTATCCAAAATGTCTTGCAGTACACTTACATGAACAGTGCATGCTACCCTGATTTTAACTGTAACTTTAAAGTTAACCTACAAACTTCAGATAACTGGCTTAGAACTTTAGCCAATTACCTACCATCATTTAGCCTGTTGCATTTCTTATGTGTTATTGCTATAACTATTCTCTGTAAATCTCAAATGTTCCTTTTTACAGTTCATTGTGATGTTTGTGGTCAAAGTCCTGACGGGCCAGATGACGGAGTTAAATGACGTCCGGGAGTACGAGGATGAGGACCTAAAGGAGAAAAAAGACACTAATGATCAGATGTCTACTGTAGGGTAAGCAAAGAAAGGCAGCAGTTAGCGCAGGTTTACAGCATGAGCATGTAACCAAGAGGAAGTCGTGTGGTCAACGAGCAGAACTGAGACCTGTAGACTCAACTCCCTTGAGTGACTACTTTTTAACAAAATTAGTTTTGCCTATTCCTACTAGTATTTATAATTATGTTGGGTGTAGGCGGCTACTAGTGCACTTATAATGTTAATATATAACGTTAACTAGAACCAGAAGAGTGTATATAAAACAAGGCTATATTAGACACTTGATTTGTGCTTAAAACCCTTTGAAAGTTTCACAGTTGGGCAGTGTTTTATTATAGCTTTTTAGATATACTAACCTCTAAGACCACTTTGTTCCACACACCTTATGACAGCTGTAGGTGTAAGGTAACGCAATCGGAGATCACTGAATGTGACGG
>QVTF01007573.1:0-25688 GCA_003573665.1 Oxygymnocypris stewartii
GCTTGCCGTTTCATATTTCTAAGGCCTTTAAATAATCAACACTTTGCTGAAGAACACAATCTACTACATGCCTGTACTATACTTTATCAAATTGAAGGCCTTTTAGTATCATTATAATCCCATCCACGTCATTTATTTATTTTGTGTTGTAAAAACTTTACTGATTTTAATAAAGTAAACGTAACAATAACTTTGAGCTTGTTAGTAATATTTCAAGATGAACAGTGACACTTCAATGCAACTTCAAGTTTACTTGATTATCCATCCATCATTATTTTAGAAAACAGTTAAAGTGTATTTATTCATCTCTTAATCATTGTATTATATGTTTTAATCATCAAACTAAACATTTAAATATCATCTTGCTAAGACATGTTATTGGGAGATATAGCGTGATAACTGATATTTATATAATTTGTAAATAGTACATGGTCTGCAATATTGTTATTAAGATCTCATTGGTTTGCATTGCATGCTATCAGAATTTCATCTTACTTTTGGACATAAATATCAGCATTTGTATCATTTCGCTCAATTTGGGCCTAAAAAAATTGGGATCTTTTTCCTCGTCGAGTATGAGCTTCATATTCTCATATATACAACCTGTAGATGAGCTACATAAACCATAATAGCCAACAAAAAACACATCTATCATTTATTTTCTTCAATGTTTTTTCTAAAGTTTCAATAAATAGTTTTATTTCAAAATGTGAGATTTTTCTGTCTAGCATCTCATATGCCAAATAAAACCGACCGTAAGCCTTCAGTCAGTTTGGAGTGTCATGGCACTTTTTTCTGTTAGTTTTAGAGCTTGATGTTACAATTAAGAAAAGAGCAGCTGAACATTCTTCAAAACATCTCCATTTGATCCAAAAAGTCAAACTGGTTTTGAACGGCATAAAAGTGAGAAAATAACCACAGAATGTTCATTTCGATGTGAAATATTCCTTTAAATACACATTGTAGCAAATAGATTTTATTTTGCATCATATTTTGTTCAATTATTCAACCCGAATGTAGGTCAGAATGTAGGTCAGAAAACCACACACAATGGCTGGAGGATCTTAGATGCAAGTACATTTTACACCTTTACAAAATAATCAAAACTGGTTGAAATCGTTTGCTTGGGCTGCACAAAAACACATTTGTCTAACAATAGCCAGACGCCCTTTAATTTCACACCTATTTTCATCTAAGCCGTGATGTCCTGCAGTTTTAGACAGAGAAGACAGCAGACGAGGATTTCATCCTCAGCCAAAGACCAATGCTTTTGTGTTTTTCAGTCTAGCATCATTGCGACAGACAGGACTGAAGGATCCCATCATCCTTCTCTCTGAAAGATTTGAACATGAAACATGTCCCTTCAGAGAGCAGAGCTACAGATGGCGGATCTGTAAGATGCTTTGGTTTATAACATTTTCCTCGGCATCAGAATGACCCGACACAGGAATGATTTCACAGCAATCACTGATCAAACAAGGGCTAGTTATGAGTCACACCAAAGAGTGGTGCTTTCACCAGATAACTATTTCCTGTTTACACGCTGATGTCACAGGCTAACACACTGCATTCACAAATAAGAAAACAGTTCAAAGAGTAACAACTGAAAGGATTTAATCCACTAGAGACTGTCAGGGGACTCCACGCATCCTGAAGCAGGACTACTCACCTTCTTTAAGGGCTTTATCTACATTGAGGGACACCACAACCCTCCTGGTCTGGGCTAAATCCAGCAGAGGTACACAGAACCGGCCCTGCAGAGAGAGGAAGAGTCATTAGACATGAATCACTGACAACCAAGCACAACACTCATTATGTAGAAAATCAATTAAAAGAGCCAGCTGAAGGACATTTTTAGGACCTGTTACATGGGTTACAAGTCCTGGCATTGATTATATGTGCAATATACAGCACAAGCCAAACAATATCAGGTTGAGATTAACAACACAAATCACAACAAAAAGAACCAGATAATAAAGTCTGGCTGATTTGAAAGAACTAGAGTTTTCTAGGTATTTGCCAATAAATTGTGTTATATTTACTTTAGTGTATATTGCGTCTTTATAGTTGAGTATTTGTGTTCTTGTTTTGTTTACAGTGTAAGTGAATCTCACTAAGCCTATTTATTTCATTTGATAAATTATTTACATATGAATATAAATTGACGTTTAAATAAAACAAACATATATTAAATAAATATATTTAAAATACCTTTATTTGTTCATTAAGCATATTTAAATTTGTCTTGAAATCACAAGTGTGTGTGTGTGTGTGTGTGTGTGTGTGTGTGTGTGTGTGTATGTGTGTGAATGATGGATGGATGGATGGATAGATAGCATATTACATAACATATATATAATGTAAACTTAAATACAAAAGTGTTTTATGTATTTTATTATTTATCTACCACCAAATAATAAGAATAAGAGGAATATACATATATACATATACATATATACACACATACATACATATTTTAGTGTTGTCAAAAGATTAAGCTCATCCGAAATAAGTTTTTCTTTAGAGAATATATGCGTGTGTGTGTATATATATATATATATACATACACACACACACACATATACATACACATACATACGCGCACACACATACAGTATATATTTGGTTACATATTTTCATGTATTTCCATTTATATTAATATAATTTCTATATATAAAAACATATTTTTCTTAAATATATACATGTACGTAATATATATATATATATATATATATATATATAATAAAAAATACACAGTACACACATATATAGTATGTAAACAAAAACTTTTATTTTGGATGCAATTAATCACAATTAATCATTTGACAACACTATATTTAATACATACATATATGTGTGTGTGTGTGTGTGTGTGTGTGTGTGTGTGTGTGTGTGTGGTGTGTGTGTGTCATCACCATCAGACACAGTCACATTCTTTGAAACAATCGCAGTGTCAGTGTAAATGATTGTTTGGGTGTATTTGTGTGGATGTTGTGATGTGACGTCAGCCGCTGCCTTACCATTAACTTATTGAATAAATCCACGAGCTTCGATGAGTGTCTCCTGGTGGTGTCAATCTACTGATCTTCAGGGGACTTTTCTTCACCAGCAGCCCGAACATTCCCAGCAGACAACATAACAACGCGAAGGACACATAAATAAAGAGTTTGAGGAAAAACGAGGTGAGAGTGAGTCCTCCAGAGCCGAACTGGAAGACCAGCACCGCCGTCGCGATGGCGACGACCAGAGACGGATAGACGACGCTGGGCATGAGGACACCCGGCCTGCTGATGATGCTGCTTCGGCCATCAGGATGCATGATGCTGCTGCTGCTGGAAATGACATGTCCTCACGTGCGCACAACAATAGACAGGCTGCATGCCCCTTGAGTTCACAGCCCCGATTTCACTCATCACAATGTGTGCGTTCCATTCAGACGGGAAGCGCGGATGATCCGGCCGTCTGAGCCACTTAATACAAGAAATGCAACAGCGATCTGAGCAGTTCAATGACAGCAGTGCACTTGAAATGATGATCAGCCAGATAACCTGGTTGGCTCTAGGACAGCTTAAATGGCTGCTAATTCAAATCCTCCACAAATGCATAAGAAACATCAAGTGCACACAAAAGACGTCAAGCTAGAAACAACAAAGCAGATGTCCACACAAGCTCATCCAAATCTATCAAAACATCTCGAGACCCGATCAGATCCATTGACGCCTATACAAACAACGGAGAGGCATCACGCGATAACTTCAACTTTTAAGCCTCAGACGTGAAATAAAGATGTAAATACGAAGTGTTCACTCCCCGGTGTTTTCATTATCCGCCGCAGCAGATCCAAAATGTGGCAAAAGAATGAAACTTCTTATCAATCCGTCGCGTTGACTAGCGGTCTCAGTTCTGCTTAGATCACCAGCTGCCTTTCGAGTGGCGAATTTGCGAGCTCTACTATGGAGAAGGGGTTGTTTGTGAATATTAATTACGCAACGTGACGTTCACTCAATCGCTCAAATTGATTGGTCGAAAAGCAGACGTCGGTGCGTGGGCGGTAGTCGGTTAGCGAATGAGCGAATGAGATTTGACTCATGAATAATTATTAATCATTTGACTAGAAGCTGGCGGAAGGTTACCAAGCAACGTCAGCATTATCTGATTAATATTCATAAGACTAGTCTGTGCCGTAGTAGGAAAAGCGACACGGCGACTATGGAGCCTTGAGTAGGCCATAAATCACACACAAAGGGTCCAAACGACAGTGAAATGCCTTAAATATTTAAGAAAAATTCATGACCCAGATGTATGATGTATGATGTAAAATGATGACATACTTTGTGGGTCCGGTTGCTTCTTTTTGTTTTGTTGGGAAAATAGGGAATAATGAATGCGATTCTAGAAAATGTAAGAACTATCACAAGACCTTTCATATATGTGTGTGTGTGTATGTGTGTGTGTGTGTGTGTGTGTACACTATGGCTTGTTTGTAGCGTGGTTAAGCTTGCAAACAAATGGTCTTTTTGCGCCACCTAACGTTCATCTTTACCTGGTCAACTGGGAAAACAAGTTAATTTATTTAATTATTTATTTAATTTATTTTTACTATGTCGCATGAAACTCGACAAAGTTTAAATAATTTATATATCTGGCTTATGCATATAGTTTAGTCTTTAAAAATATTTTTCATAATTTTAAAGCATTATTACATAGGTCTTCTGAACTAAAACGCCAAAAGACATTAAACGGTCATTACATGTATCTTATAACTAGACATAAATTAGCAACGAGTTGAAAATAGAACTGCGAAAGTGAAGTTCACAGCCAAGACCAGCAGATGGCGAAAGAGCTCGTTTGTGTTCTCTGTAGAACGCTGCCGTAAAAGCGTATATAGTATAAAAGTCCCCCATGAATTACAATAAACAATATCAATATTAGTTCGAGTCTTTAAATCTGTAAATCTGAATGAACAAAACAAATGAAGTTACAAAATAATAAAAAATAAATTGCCTTACTTTTATTGAGGGAATACATTTTGTTTTATTGAGAAAGCAATTAGTACAAAACCCGTAGGCCTTCTAAAGAGATGGAGAATCTATAGTTATATAGTCTTCAGTAGAAATTAAACAAATAATAACAATATAATAAAATAATGCCTTACATTCAAAACAATATATATCTTGACAGAGCGGTGACACTAGCCAACTAGTCAAGATATTTTACAATAATCAAAAAACTGCCATAGACTGAGTAGATGTACAAAGACCATTTACAAATCAACAGAAAACAAATTGAGAACATAGATACAATTATATAATAAAAGATCATATCTTACTAAAATATAAATCTTTCAGTGAAATTGTGCAAATTGATCATCCAACACAAACATAATTTCTTCTACTTCATCAGCAATGAATGATATGTACAACTCAAAAATAGAGGCAGTGCAGCAAAGAGCTGATAAAAACATTTCTTGGCATTTATCTGACACCATGGCACACCCTAAAATCTGTGTTTGATATGTACGCTCCTGCAGTCTTCCGTCTGACAGAGTGAATGTGGTGGGAATCCTCTACAGTCTACACAGCGTCAGCAGCAGCAGCGGCAGCACGCAGCTGTAGATCAGAGCGGCTCGTACAGCACCAGCCGAACTCCTCATCATACCCTCTACACGAGACCACGAGCCGTTGTTGGGCAGGGGTTCGATCCCCAGCGTCTTGCACAAAACATTATACACATCTACTGTTCGGATGGGACCGGCGCGGAAGTTCGTCTTGAAGTCTGAAAAACAAATAAATATATAACAATCAAATCCATTGTTTTACAACTGCTTTATTTAAATGCTGAATAGTAGGTGATATATATATATATATATATATATATGTTTTTTTTTTTTTTGTGGAAAACATGATACGTTTTTTCTTAGGTTTATAATTTGACGAATGTAAAATCAAAACACTTTTTGAACAGAAATTTTTGCAACATTACAAATGTCTTTTGACCAATTTAATGCGGAATAAAAAAGAAAGAGAAAAGAAAAGAAAAGAAAAGAAAAGAAGAGAAAAGAAAAATAACATGTATATATAAACATTGTTTTTTTTAAGTGTACTATAAAATAATTGTATTTTATTTAATATAGTTACATTTAATGGTTCACGCAGCTTGAACACCAAACCAAATATCTAGTTGCTCTCATAAAAACCAAACTGAAAAACCTATATGCACCCCTGTATCACTCACTGACCACTTTATTAGGCACACCTGTTCAATTGCTTGGTAACACAAATTGCTAATCAGCCAATCACATGGCAGCAACTCAATGCATTTAGGCATCAAGATGTGGTGAAGACGACTTGCTGAAGTTCAAACTGAGCATCAGAATGGGGAAGAAAGGGGATTTAAGTGACTTTGAACGTGGAATGGTTGTTGGTGCCAGACGGGCTGGTCTGAGTATTATAAAAACTGCTGATATACCGGGATTTTCACGCACAACCATCTCTAGGGTTTACAGAGAATGGTCCGAAAAAGAGAAAATATCCAGTGAGCGGCAGTTGTGTGCACAAAAATGCCTTGTTGATGTCAGAGGTTAGAGGAGAATAGGGCAGACTGGTTAGAGATGATAGCAAGGCAACAGTAACTCAAATAATCACTCGTTACAACCAAGATATGCAGAATACCATCTCTGAACGCACAACACGTCGAACCCTGACGCAGATGGGCTACAGCAGCAGAAGACCACACCGGGTGCCGCTCCTGTCAGTTAAGAACAGGAAACAGAGGCTACAATTCGCACAGGCTCACCAAAATTGGACAATAGAAGATTGGAAAAACGTTGCCTGGTCTGATGAGTTTTGATTTCTGCTGCGACATTCAGATGTTAGGGTCAGAATTTTGCTTAAAGAACATGAAAGCATGGATCCATCCTGCCTTGTCTCAACGGTTCAGGCTGGTGGTGGTGGTGTAATGGTGTGGGAGATATTTTCTTGGCACACTTTGGGACCCTTAGTACCAATTGAGCATCGTTTAAACACAACAGCCTACCTGAGTATTGTTTCTGACCCATGTCCATCCCTTTATGACTACAGTGTAACCATCTTCTGATGCTACTTCCAGCAGGATAATGCACCATGTCACAAAGCTCAAATCATCTCAGACTGGATTCTTGAACATGACAATGAGTTCACTTTACTCAAATGGCCTCTACAGTCACCAGATCTCAATCCAATAGAGCACCTTTGGGATGTGGTGGAACGGGAGATTTGCATCATTGATGTACAGCCGACAAATCTGCAGCAACTGCGTGATACTATCATATCAATATGAACCAAAATCTCTAATGAATGTTTACAACGCCTTGTTGAATCTATGACATGAAGAATTAAGGCAGTTCTGAAGGCAAAAGGGTGACTAACCTGGTACTAGCAAGGTGTACCTAAGAAAGTGGCCAGTGAGTGTATATATGACATTTTATTTTTAAAATGAATCAAAACTAATTCTATGATACTCCACAAATTTAAATGTACATGTAAATATAAAGCTGCGATTTTAAATAAAATAAAAATAATTATACATTAAAAAAAAGTATATATATATATATATGCTTTACCTGGTCCCTGTGCCAAAAAGAACCCCCTCATGTCCATAAACTCATTATCATAACCGTGCCATCCGTGTTGCCAGCCCTCCGCCTCCTCCGTGCCGTTTTTCCAGAAGGGCAGTTTGGCTTTATTCTGTTAAGACAGGCAAATGTGCAGAGGTTAGCATTTAGCCTGCAATGTTGGAATCAGACTAATGCCTTGGTGTTTTATCCTCTGAGTATGTTTTTGTAGACGGCTAATGATGCATCGCTGAGATAATCTGTGTTATATTAGGCAAGCACACAAGAGGAAGACTGTTGTTTTTTGGGCGTTATATGCAAGACTGAATCATGCCTGAAGCGATTCCTGTCAGCACTCTTACTGGGAATGTACAAAAAAACATATTAAATAGATCACAGGGACATGTGGGGAAATTTCCACACCTTGCTATAAGACGAATGCTGAAAGTTGCTCTATGATACTCTACTATAAGTTTCAATAGTGCAGATAAGGGCAGGCAGACAATAAACAAATAAAACTAATGCATCTAGATCTAGATCTGATATAATCATAAAACAACCTCATAAACAGCCATGAGGACATTCAGGACAGATTGTGTAGAGAATAACCTCACTAACCTCTGTGATAAACCATCGAGGCTCTGCAACAAGCGTCAGCGTCGAAACGAACCTCCCGTTCTTGTAATGAAAGCGGTCTGGGATCTCTTGTTTCTTATAAACATTCATGTTGTCCACTTTGCTCAGGTTTTGATATATCTGAATCAACACATACAAACATTTTAAGTTTAAGCAAATGAAGTTCACATATCATCCCAAAACCCAAAGAAAAAAAGGGCATTAAACTTCAGTTAAATGTTTTGTATTTCCCATTATTAATTAATTGTATAATTATATTGTTATTATTTATAAATTAATTCATTAGTGCATGTTATTAAAAATAAATAATAAAATAATTAAAATGTAATAACTTCTACCTCTTTTCACCTACGTTTTATTATAATATAATTGTATTATATTATAATTTTAATGCACTTCAAGAAACCGTGTACCACCAAGGAAATAGTTTTATTATTAAATTATCTTTCTTTCCACAGTACTGTAATGAGAAAACACTATTTGTTAGATATGTGAAAAAAAATTCATGAAATATAATGTCGAAATGCTACACCACACACACCACACCACACACACACACACACACACACACACACACACACACACACACACACACACACACACACACACACACACACACACATGTTGTTTTTTATGGTTTACGGGGACTCTCATAGGCGTAATGGTTTTTATACTGTACAAACTGTATGTGCTATTGCCCTACACCTACCCCTACACCTAAACTTAGCCCTCACAGGAGACGGTGCAATTCTACTTCCCCCCCCAAAAAACTCACTCTGTATGATTTATAAGCATTTTGAATTATGGGGACACTGAATATGTCCTCATAAACCACATAAACATGCGCGCACACACACACACACACACACACACAGAGAGAGGGCAGTACATCAAAGTTTAAACATACTTTACATACTGAAATATCACTAAAGTTAAAGTTTAAATCTAAACGGGCCGACAGCAGGTCAAAGTACACCACTGCCTTTTCACATCAAGTCTATTTTTTCCTCAAAATAGCAGATGGAAAAAAGAGAGGCTTGTTTTTGGAGCTGTGGCCTTGCTGTAAACATGGGTCTCATGAAAAACATGCAGATGCAAAGAGAACAGAGACAGGCTGAGCTCACCTCTTCAAACTTGTCCTTTTTGGGCCACAGACTAACCACCGGCCCCCTGTCCATCATTTGAATGATGTGCGTCATGTCAATGTAGTTGTCCAGTTCAATGACTTTCTCCATCCACTGGAGATCCGTCATGCCGTGATCAGAAAACAGGACCACGTTTATATCATCTCTCATATTCTTCTCCTGACAAAAAAAATAAATAATTACTTATATGTTTTAGATGGCATGGTAAAGAACAGACAGCAAGTATTGTTCTTTCTCTCTTTCTTTCACCCATGTAAAAATACCTTGATTTTCTGGTTGAGGGTCTGGAAAGCCTGGTCCAGTGAGCGAATGGCTCGCTGTATTTCCGGAGAATGTGGCCCAAAGTGATGTCCTTCCACGTCAATCTTCTCGTAATAAATACCAGCCATGTCTGCTTTATCGCTTCTGTTTGAAAATTAAAATTGTTTTCTTCAGATTAGGAAAAAAATTGCATTGCATCACTTGCTCACCAATGGACTCTATGTAGTGAATGGGTGCCGTCAGAATGAGAGTCCAAACAGTTGATAAAAACATCATAATAATACACAAGTCACCCACACGACTCCAGTCCATCAATCTTGTGACGTAAAAAGCTGTGTTTGTAAGAAGAAAATCCATCAGTAAGATGTTTTAAGTCCTTTATCCAAATTACTGCTTTCTCCAGTAAAACAACATGTAATCTCCACTGAATCAAGGGATAAATATGCACAGATCAAACACTGTTTACAGCAAAAACAGTTCTAAACAAAGAAATTGCTTCATTTTGATGTGAGAGGACAACAGTGAACAGACTTTTCATTGGAAGAAGCGTTATAATGGATTACAGACTTGTGTTTTAACCAGAATCAACAGTTAAAACACCTTATTAATGGATTTTTTCTTACAAACACAGCTTCTCACTTCACAAGACGTTAATTGATGGACTAGAGTGGTGTGGGTTACTGTTTTTATCAGCTGTTTGAACTCTCATTCTGACGGCACCCATTCACCGCAGAGGATTCATCGGTGGGTTTTCTGCTGGAAGCTGTAGGGAAGTGGTTGCCATTTCTTTTGCTTACACTTTTCTTCTGTTTATGGTTAGACAGGGAGATTTTTTTCTTTCTAAAGATAATATGTTGGCCTTGTCCCTTGCAGAAGATCTATTTCCTTCTTAGTGTTAATAAATTGAATTCTGTTTTTTATCTAATGGTGTTGTTTAAGACTTAAAAGTAAAAAATTCCTCCTTTTTCCACACTTTCTTTATTACTCCTTCCCATCTCTTGACCGGGGAGGAACATAATAACACAAAATTGGACACTGTTTACTTTCTACTGTATGTTCTTGATCTTATTGCGAATAATTGATTAATGCATGTTATTCCAAATAAAATCTGTTTTTTCCAATATAATCATTCTTCAGAATGTACTAACTTACTCCCTCTTTTCTTGATCTAGGTTGAGTGGGCTTTTGGCTAATTCGCATGCCTGGCTTCATCTAGGCAGAAAAACCAACAACATTATCTGTGTTAATGATTTCTTGGGCTTTTGGTCTTACTTTAACATATTTAGAGCGCTCTCCATGGAGTCGGTCAGGTTCTTCTCTGAAGGGTTGTACACATATTCCTCACAGAATGTAGGTCTGACTCCAAGAATCGTCACTTCACAACCTAAATGGACAGAAACACACTTGTTTATGTGACCTGCATTTATATGCATTTGAGAGAGATCAAACAGGCTTTTGAAAGCTTGAACACTCCACTTGAAAACATTGCATGTTTTTTTAATGTCAAGTAGCAGTAGAAGTAGCTTGGAGTATAGTTGCTTGTCCTTTTAATATGACACTAATTAAATGAGTCTGGCATGGGAGGAAGCTCTGTGTGACCGCAGTGTGTGGATATAAAGATCCCTTTATTTATACTGTACACTGCCATTAAAAAGTATGGAATTAGTCAAACTTTATATATATAATAAAATATTTATATTGCAAAAAAATGCTGTGCTTGTCAACTTCCTATTCAACAATACTGAATATAAAAACTATTAAAGTTTACATATAATTATGGAGCAGCAAAACTGTTTTCAACACTGATAAGTAGAAGAAATATCAGAATATTAGAATAATTTCTGAAGGATCTTGACATTGAAGACTGGAATAATGATGCAGAGAATCCAGTTTGGCATCACAGGAATACATTAAATTGTAAAATATATTCAAATACAAATAGAATATATATAAATAGAATGTATATTCCGTTATGTTATATTGTAATAATATTTTACAATATTGCAGTTTCACTGCATTTTACCACAACTAAAACCTTTTCTCTTAAAATAGTTTTGTAAGATTGAGATATATACATGTACGAAGTGACATCATGAGATCCCTTTCTACAACACTACAGCAAGCAACTTCCATCATCTCTTATTTTCACAATTTCTACAAGCATTTGGACCCAAAACTACATAAATCCATTTAGACATGGGATGAAAACCGCATATGTATTTATTTATGCAGGAGTTCTTTCTGGTCCTGAAATCTGATTGGCTAAAAGGAGTGCAATATTCTAGTGATAACAGAATGACAGTTTCACTGTTTGAATCACTCCGCTTGCAGTATTTCACATAGTGAGTGTAATGGCGGATGTCCAAATCCATGACAATTGTAATAATATACACTCTTAAGCTGATAAACAACAATTTCTAAAGTTTAAGCACCTCACTTCCATTGACCCATTTAAGAATATTACAAAACATATTCATGTTTTATGAGGTTCAAGTCCCACATTATACTGTTATATAGTACATAGGTCCACTAACCTGGCCAGTAGTACATGTAGGTTCTCTTCCCTAGTTTCTGCATGGTGACCCACAGTGGCTCTGATCCGTCCCACCACATGGGCAGACGGCTGTCCGTATTAGTTCCAATCAGAAACTCTTTCATGGTGTCTTTATCCCACATGTAATTTCCAGTCATCTGGTGCACCTCGCAGTGGCGTCCTGGAAGAATTAGAAGAGTGCAGAATGAATATTTACAGACATGAGGGAAGATTTCAATCAGCACGCCTCAGAGGTTCGTTTGATTAAAGAGTTTAATTAATTGAATTGCATTGCTAATATGTTGCTCTTTTAGAGCTCCGGAGACTCCACAGAGCTTTCCGAATATATTTCAGTATCTTTGGATATCCAGCAACAACAATGGATCATTTGTTCACTCATGTAATTCAAGCTCTGGGGATGAAGGCACACAACGAAGAATATTTCAAATAAAAGCATATGTAAAAATGTTTCTACAAGTGGAGGGTTTAAGAAATATCAATACATGTTCCCAACAAGCTGTCACAGCAAAATGAGTGTCTCTGTGAGTGTCTGACACAGGGAAACAGTTAAAGATAATTTTCTTAGGCCAAAAACATTAGCTATTTGCTTAGATTTTTCTGATGATCCTGGAGTTCCTAATGATATTTAGCCTGCTGCATTCAAGCAGAAGATTAATTTCTTCCAACAACAGCCAGAAATATTGTCTCATCAGACATCATCTTTCAAATATATGAATATGTTGAGGTTAGGAACTCAAGCAGGTCTTAATGTTTAAGTTGGACTATCTAATGCTTTTATTGACGAAGCAGATGTTATGTCAGCATCACAAGATCCTTCAGAAATCATTCCGATATGTTGATTTGCTGCTCAAAAAACATTGCTCGTTATTAACAATGTTGAAAATATTTTCTACCTTTTAGGGCCAGTTTTACTAAGTAGGGCAAATTAGCGCAAGAGCGCAAATCCAAAACAGCGCCGATGAGTGTGGACATTTCTGCACGTAATTTACGAACAAAGCGCATTTAAAGAACAGACGCAACATCTCATTTACATATCGCCCCCAGGCAGTATAACAAGCGCATCGCAAATTACCATAGTCACAAATAAAAAAATAAAGAAGCCACGGTAGGCTACATTAAAAAGAATAGGAGGCCAAAAAAGGTTTGCTAGAAGTTTTGACAGACCTGAATCCTAGTTGAGGGCTCCAAGTCTTTTATTTCCTGAAGCAAATTAAAAATAACATGGCTTGACAAACGATATGTTCGGGATAATGTGTTCTTCTGGCATTCAAAAGAAATTAATACGTGTGGAAAAATCCCTTCTACCACGCGCTCTCTGTTCTCTGCGGTGCCTCGTCCCAAAAACAACATTTAAAGCGCAAAATACTGCGTTAAATAATGGCGCAAATGCAAGCAATTTGACGAGCGCAAACGTTAGTAAAACGCGTTGCGTGATTTATTTGAATAGCATACTCTCCTACCGTAACTTTGCGTCTGAAAGGGAAAATCCTACAAATGCATATTCAATACAGTCAGGCTTTACAATAAAGCCTGAGAGTATTATTTTAACAAAAAGACGGTTTACGCTAGCACAAGCGGTTAGTAAAACTGTCCCGATTAAATTTGAGTGCAGCAACACGTTATGCACTGTTACTGCAAAAGGCATGAATGATTCCTCAAATCACACAGCCAAGGAATTGTTCACCCAAAAAGTGAAAATTTGTTGAGAATAAATTCCCCCTCATCTACAAGATGTAGATGAGTTTGTGTCTTCATGGGCATGGGAACAGATTTGGATAAATTTAGCATTACATGCTAAAAGTGTACTGACTCAGTGCATCTCAGAGTGGTATGGTAATTCCTCAAACCAGGACTGCAAAGCTCTACAGAGAGTCGTGCGCTTAGCTGAGCGTATCTCAGGGTCTGCTCTCCCCTCTCTGCAGGACATCTACCTCAAACGCTGCAAAAGCAGAGCTGCTAAAATCATCAAAGACTCAACTCACCCCAGTAACCATCTTTTCTGTTCACTGCCATCTGGCAAGCGCTTCAGGAGCATGATGGCAAAGACTGAGAGACTGAGGAGGAGCTTCTTCCCTCAGGCCATCAGGCTCCTAAACTCAAACCCAGTTTCATAAACACTTACAAGACTCATTATTAACTGTAATGCATTCATATTCTCATCATCCGTATTGCTGTTATGTGTACATACCCGGAACAACCCGTTTGCACATCCCTCTTGCACATCCCTGTTCATATTATTATTTATTAAGTCCCAATATACTGTTTTTGCACATCTTATTTGTTTTGCACTTTTTATTCTATTGCACATTTTACTCTTATTTCTCTTTTTTTACCATATATATGCTCGTGTTGTGTTACTTTTATATAATTTTTATTTTTATTCTTTTGCACTGTCCACTGAGCGGACCTGATTTGATTTACATTTCACTTCTGATTATACCCTGTATAATTTATTATGTGACGAATAAAGAAACCTTGACATGACTTGCTCGACTTTGGATCCTCTGCTGTGAATGGGTGCCATCAGAATGAGAGTCCAGACAGCTGATAAAAATATCACAGTATTCCACATGACTACAGTCCATCGGTTACCGTTTTGTGAATTGAAAATTGAAAAGTAAAATACAAGTTCTCTATCCATAACATTTCTTTCGTCAGTGAAAAGGTAATCTAGTCTGAATCCAGAGAGAAATATCCACAGATCAAAGACTGTTTACAAGCAAAACAGATCTAAACAAAGATGTTGGTGGATTTTGATGTGAGAGGGCAAAAGTAGATTTACTTTATTACTACTGGAGAAGGCAATGTCATTATGAATTATGGACTATGGATTATGGATATAAAGTTTAAATACCTTAATGGTGGATTTGTTTACATTTACATTTATGCATTTTTATCCAAAGCGACTTACAGTGCATTCAAGTTACACTATAACATTTTACATTTGATCAGCTCTTATTACAAACATGTAACATTTTACTTCACAAAGATATTAATTGATGCACTGGAGTCGTGTGGATTGCTTGTGGACAAATTTGATATTTTTATCAGCTGTTTGGACTCTCATTCTGACGGCACCCATTCACTGCAGAAGAACCATTGGTGAGCAAGTGATGCAGTGATGCATATCTCTAAATGTGTTCTGATGTAGAAACAAACTCATCTATATCTTGGATGGCTTAAGGGTGAGCAAACTGTCAGAATTCTTTTTTCTAGCAATAGTCAGAACTATTCCTTTAAGGGGAAGTGTGATGAATGTTCTAAGGGATGTTGCAATGCCAAAAAAAAACTTTGATAAACACACACTAAAAAAGAAACCAAATTGAGCCAACACAGAAACACACTATCGACCGCATAGCAAGGCCTTGGCAACCACCTAGAGCACCTACTGTATAGCAGTGACTAGTTTTACATGGGCAAGCACATTTAATTTTAATGTACTCGCTCATGCACATCTTTATATCTAATTTAATTTCAGTTTAGTTCTGGGATATTTACGGTAATGACCCTTGACTGCTTGGACAAGACTAAATGATGTTTAGGTGTAATTTTAAACTGAAGTTTTACATTTAAAATGCTGACTTTGCACAATACAAAGAGCAGGGTCAGCACGTCCAAGAGATGCAAACATCACACAAACAAATGCCCTCCTTTAATAAAACAAAACCTGCTATAAAACAATCAGCGTGTCAAGAACCCTCGGCCGTCCCTTCATTAACAAATCACAAATATTATAAGATGCTCAACAGATTCAGTTCAGGTAGTACATGCATACATAAATATAAATTATGAAGTATTTCAGAAGGCTGCATTTATGTGATTAAAAATAATTGTGATATTATTACAATTCAAAATAACTGTTTTGTATTTTAATATAATGCAAAGGTGAAATTTCAGCATCGTTACATGCTCCTTCAAAAGTGATTCTAACATGCTGATCTGATGCTCAAGTAACCTTTCATATTGTTAGACATGCTTTTCTATTTTTGATATTTTGTAGAAAATCTGAGTAACATTATACATGTTTTACTATCACTTTTTAATTGAATGCATCCTTGCTAAGTAGTGATGTCTGTTAAAAGATATTAATAACAGTTATTCTAAGACAGTTTGCACTATGGACGTCCCGCACGGTGTCCCAGCTTTGCTCTCATTGTTTGATTTCCTTGTCAAAGCTCCAGGTCAGTTCACTTCTGAAGCTCTGTGGAGAGGGGAATGTGCCCAAACAAAACAACTACCATCAGCAGAGCGGTAAAGCATTGGCTCTGAGCTGTGATTGGTGGACGCCGAGTCAAAGCATGTGTGCTGGAGCTCAGCCCTGCATGGCCTTTGTTTCTGAAGTCCAGCATACAGACAACACACACTGTATCAGCATGTGATTCGGCACGTGAGTCAACTGAGTGGACATGATCAGAAACACTTGTGCAATTTGTATAAAATATTTAATACAATAAACTAAATGTCTCTACAAATCATTAGCAATCATTCAATATGAACACTCATTAACTCTTGCTAATATTTTAGATATTTAGTTTTTATTGAATCAAAAACATAAATAGTTCATAATGGACACTTAAAAGAATACAAAATATTATATTCTGTCTCTCCAAATAATATTTTTTCAATATGAAAATTCTTTGTCAGATATTTCCATCTGCTTGTATACTGATAAATACATCTAAATGAGAGCGAGCTGTTTTTCTGTTGTCATTGTGGACGAAGGACTCATCATTTGATCAATTTGGCCCCGTGATTAATGTCCCTTTTCAAACAATAATGAACGAGCAGATCTCAGATCCAACAGATCTCTATTGTTTGACAGTAAGAGTACTTTTAATGATCTTTATACTCTCTTGAACTGTTTTTTTATATAAGTGTGCAACAAAATGCCACACAAGGAATGCATTATGTGGCAAAGCCCTATTAAACTGTACCAGACAACAACAAAATGATTATGTCTGTATGTGTAATCTTTAAACACATGTGGAAATCATTTAGAGCTCCAGGAGATCATAACATATTACATTTTACTAGATTGATATATCATAACAGAGAAAATCAGAGTCCGAACATACTTAAACTAATAACTTAAGACTGCAACACAAGAAGTAATACTGCAACTATGCAACGATTATAGATTTTGTTGGTACGATTATAGTCTTGAGGAATGATCACGGTTTCACTGTTATTATGATTATTATGCATTTATTAATTTCACAACATAAAATCACATAAACTCTCTTTAGATATTAAAGTGTTATTTATTGCTGCCTTTTGAAACAGAAATAACACAGTAAGCAATAATGCAGCACAAAATAATAATACTAAAGAAAAAAAAGTCCATCTCTTCTATTGGAACTAAAAAAGGTGACATCTGCTCTGTAAACATCAGTCAATATTTCCCTTTTAAATATAATACATGGAAATAGATCACAAATGTTTATGGTGTTTTCATTTTTTTTATATTCTTTCTACATTTCTTGTGGACCTGAGGTACAGAACTTGGAAAGATGGTGAAAGTATTTAAACTTATAAATAATGCTATAACAGGAATGACAAATCACAATGTTAATTAAGTATTATTAATATAAGACTAATAACTTTATTTATTCCACAGAGGTTACTAATGAGGGGAATAAACTAAACTTATTGTAATCAACTCTCATCCATACTTATTAATTTTAATCATCTTTATTCATCTGATTTTACATATGACCTGAGAAAATCATGTCTATTAGGCTACTTTGGTTTGTGAGCTCGAGATCCCCACACAAACATTTAGGAGGACAGAAACTTGTTGTCAACGCTGCCCAGCGACTTTCATTAATAAAATAGCTTAGATACTGGATCGCTACATTATATTAATCAGCAAAGAGGGGTAAAATCACTGTTTAAATGACTCAACTCAAATCTTCATTGTTTGTAGTGACGCGCAGATGCAAGTAGACTAATTCACACACGCAACTGTCACCTCTCTCTCTCTCTCTCTCTCTCTCTCTCTGTCTCTCTCTCTCTCTCTCTCTCTCTCTCTGTCTCTCTCTCTCTCTCTTTCTCTTTTTTTTGTCTTGCGCAAGCTGCAACAGTTCTGTTCCGTGCAACAGAAACACTGGGTTTAGCGGAGCTTTTACGATTAATGAACCGTGACGTTTAAAGCGCGGTTAATAGTAGGCTAGGCTAAACCCGGTTAATCGCTGCATCCCCAATTGTAACATGGCTTCAAAGTATATGAACTTGAAAGTAGCTAAGATTGCATATATTAAGCTTAAAAGATAGAAAAAGATCATAAAATGTAGTCGTGATTGGTAAAAACTCACCTGTCATTAGAGAGTAATAGTTGGGATAGGACAGACTGGGGAAATCTGGAGTCAAGTAATCCACTTTAACACCGTGTTCCACGATTTCTCTAAATCCAGCCAAGTTTTGTAAATCGTCCATATAATCATAACGGAAGCCATCGATCAGAAACACCAGGAGTTTGCGGTTTGCGTCGCAGCATCGGGACAGAAGGAGAATAATAACGGCGAGGATGTTAACGCGGCTCGAGTCATGATGATGCTCCGCTACTGAGAGCAGAACTGAACTGACTGATGGAGAGCTGCTGAACACGTATCACGCTGATTCATGACGAACTCTCCGTCTCAATGGGCGTGTGTGGGGAGAGTCCACTACCACTGCACGGACAGATAGACAGCATTCTGAAACAAATCTGGGGCAAGAAAAGCCAATCTCCCCTTTAAATTATTATTATTTTTGTAATATTGATTGCTAATATTTCATATAAATGTTGCATCGAGAGTCACCACGTTCAGACATCTTCAGGAAAAGGGCTCCCAAGCCACTTCTGAAACATGAACATCATCAGAATTAAGCATCTTACCTGGGATAAAGAGAAAAAGAACTGGACTGTTGCTCAGTGGTCCAAAGTCCTCTTTTCAGATTAAAGTAAATTTTGCCTTTCATTTGGACATCAAGGTCTCAGAGTCTGGAGGAAGACGGAAGAGGCACAGAATCAATGTTGCTTGAAGTCCAGTGTGAAGTTTCTGAAGTCAGGGATGATTTGGGGTGCCGTGATGTCTGCTGGTGTTGGTCCACTGTGTTTTATCAAGTCCAGAGTCAATGCAGCCAATCTACCAGGAGATTTTGGAGCACTTTATGCTTCCATCTGCTTACAAGCTTTATGGAGATGCAGATTTCCTTATCCAGCAGGACTTTAGCACCTGTCCACACTGCCAAAACCACTTCCGAGTGCTTTACTGACCATGATATTACTGTGCTTGATTGGCCAGACAACATGCCTGACCTGAAACCCCATCTGGAATCTATGGGATATTTTCAAGAGACAGATGAGAAACAGTGGATCCAACAATACAGACGAGCTGAAGGCTCAATAGTGCTTCAGCAGTGCCACAGGCTGATCGCTTCCATGCCATACCTCACTGATGCTGGAGTCTGAACTAAAGGAGCCCCGACCAAGTATTGAGTGCATAAATGAACATACTTTACTTTACTTTAGAGAACTTGAACTTTTGTTTTGCAAATCCTTTTTTTTATTGATCTTAGGGAATATTCTAATATTTTGAGATACAGATTTTATACTTTCATGAGCTGTAAGCTCTAATCATCCAAATTAAAACAAAAAAACTTTTGAAATGTTTTACTTTACATGTAATGAATCTAAAATATATGAAAATTTCACTTTTTGAAATAAATTACAATTAAGATTCACTTTTTCAGGATATTCAATTTTTTTTAGATGCACATATTATAGCTATTCTGAATTAAAAAAGAAAAATTATTATATTTTTTTATAATAATTAATGTTAACAACAATTTGTAATGTGGCACCACAGAGTCACTGTCAACATCCCTGCTGAAAAAAACATAGAAGCCATCACAGAAATCCTGTGATTGTTATTAAATTACAAAACCATCAACTATTAACCATTAAAACCATTAAAAATGGTAGTGTGTTCTGGGACATAGAGGGCGACAAATGACCAATATAGTGACGCACAGGGATTAGTTTCCATTAAAACCAGTAACTGTTTATAACCAGTAAAACAATAACAAATGATATGCTGGTTTTCTATATATTATTTATTTATGTATTTGTTGTTTTTTTCCAGCAGGGATCTCAAAAACGTCTGTTGTTTACATAATCTCTTACTAAATTTGTTAAGCATGTTTTATCGCCTGTGTATTCCGTGTCTTTTTTTGGGGGGCCACTGTGCCAAGATTGTGTTTGCATGCAGTACAAATAGCCTACAGCTGCATTTTGGTGTCATGTTGAAAAATAACTAACTAAAGATTAACGTCATTCTATTTTAAGAATAAAGTCAAAATGAAGATAATAAAATCATGTTATATTGCCTGAAGTTAATGTGAAAATGACCACTCTGCAAAAAAATAAAAATAAAAAACAAGTCTGTGGCATCCAACCTGTAAAGACTGGTCAAAGGCAGGGGATCCAAGTGCAGTAATATATATTTATTGGACAGAGGCAGAATCACACAGGCAATGGTCAGAGGGCATAACAGGAATATCGGAGGCAGAGCAGAGACGTAAACAATACCAGGCAGGGGTCGAGGTCACAGGCACAGGTTCAGAAGTCCAAGGTCAGGCAGTCCGGGGTCACACACAGAGGATAACAGATACGGGGAAGAACGCTCAGAAATGTAGCCAGGGCAAAACAAGACTTCGCAGTGAGTGAGTGTTTGTGCTGCTTTTATGTGAATGAGTGAATGAGGTGCAGGTGTGGTGAGGCAATCAGGGTTGATGAGTGAATGGTGACAGCTGTGTGATTGGTGTAATGGTGGACGGGAATGTGTGAGTGCAGTGCATGATGGGAGATGTAGTCCATGGGTGATGTGCAGTTTGAGTGAGTGGTAACCAGATTCATGACAGAGCCCCCCCCCAAAGAGCGGCTTCCAGACGCTTACACACACCCGGCACAATCCAGGAGGGCGGTGGAGCGGAGGTGGAACCGGGGGAGGGAACGGAGGGCCAGGTCCATGTGGGGCCAATGAGACAGGAGCCCACCAGGGCGGGCCGGAGGAGACGGCGGAGACGTGAGGTGACTCTGGCAGGTCGGCGGAGACGTGAGGTGACTCTGGCAGGTCGGCGCAGACGTGAGGTGACTCTGGCAGGTCGGCGCAGACGTGAGGTGACTCTGGCAGGTCGGCGCAGACGTGAGGTGACTCTGGCAGGTCGGCGCAGACGTGAGGTGACTCTGGCAGGTCGGCGCAGACGTGAGGTGACTCTGGCAGGTCGGCGCAGACGTGAGGTGACTCTGGCAGGTCGGCGCAGACGTGAGGTGACTCTGGCAGGTCGGCGCAGACGTGAGGTGACTCTGGCAGGTCGGCGCAGACGTGAGGTGACTCTGGCAGGTCGGCGCAGACGTGAGGTGACTCTGGCAGGTCGGCGGAGACGTGAGGTGACTCTGGCAGGTCGGCGGAGACGTGAGGTGACTCTGGCAGGTCGGCGGAGACGTGAGGTGACTCTGGCAGGTCGGCGGAGACGTGAGGTGACTCTGGCAGGTCGGCGGAGACGTGAGGTGACTCTGGCAGGTCGGCGGAGACGTGAGGTGACTCTGGCAGGTCGGCGGAGACGTGAGGTGACTCTGGCAGGTCGGCGGAGACGTGAGGTGACTCTGGCAGGTCGGCGGAGACGTGAGGTGACTCTGGCAGGTCGGCGGAGACGTGAGGTGACTCTGGCAGGTCGGCGGAGACGTGAGGTGACTCTGGCAGGTCGGCGGAGACGTGAGGTGACTCTGGCAGGTCGGCGGAGACGTGAGGTGACTCTGGCAGATCAGGCGCCCACCAGGGCGGAGCAGACGAGACAGACGCCCACCAGGGCGGAGCAGACATGACAGGCGCCCACCAGGGCGGAGCAGACATGACAGGCGCCCTCCAGGGCGGAGCAGACGAGACAGACGCCCACCAGGGCGGAGCAGACGAGACAGACGCCCTCCAGGGAGGAAACAGACGAGACAGACGCCCACCAGGGCGGGGGGCGGAGCAGACGAGACAGACGCCACCAGGGCGGAGCGACGAGAACAGGCGCCCTCCAGGGCGGAGCAGAGATCCCTGGCCGAGACTGGGAGCCTAGAGGAAACGGAGACACAAGAGGCAGAGAGAGAGCACATTTGGTTTCAGGAACCGAGGCAGGGAGTTTAAGCGGCCATGGTAGATCTGGGGGACTCGGGCAGCCAGATGGATCAGGGGACCTCATGGGCCTGGCGGGTCCGGGGTCTCCGTGAGCAATGGAGGGGAGCTCCCTCCATGAAAGTTCTTGGTAAACTCCACCACCTCGAGGGGGCACTCTGGAAGCGCTGAATCTCGGTGGCGCTCGGGCGGCTCTGACTCTCTTGGGCACTCTGTAGAACTGGACGGAACCAGCGGAGGCATCGATGAGCTGGGCGGGACCAGCGAGACGAAGGAGAGCTGGGCGGTGAATCCAGCGAGACGTAGGAAGAGCTGGGGCGGGACCAGCGGAGACGTAGGAGAGCTGGTCGGGACCAGCGGAGACGAAGGAGAGCTGGGCGGGACCAGCGGAGACGAAGGAGAGCTGGGCGGGACCAGCGTAGACGTAGGAGAGCTGGGCGGGACCAGCGGAGACGAAGGAGAGCTGGGCGGGACCAGCGAGACAGAGAAGAAGAGCCGGAAAGGGCCAGCAGGGCTCTGGGGAACCGGACGGAACCAGGAGGGGACCCGGAGTGCCGGACTCTGTGAGCTCCTGGATCGGAGCGGCCTCTGGAGCGGATTCTGTGAGCTCCTGGATCGGAGCGGCCTCTGGAGCGGACTCTGTGAGCTCCTGGATCGGAGCGGCCTCTGGAGCGGACTCTGTGAGCTCCTGGATCGGAGCGGCCTCTGGAGCGGACTCTGTGAGCTCCTGGATCGGAGCGGCCTCTGGAGCGGACTCTGCGAGCTCCTGGATCGGAGCGGCCTCTGGAGCGGACTCTGCGAGCTCCTGGATCGGAGCGGCCTCTGGAGCGGACTCTGCGAGCTCCTGGATCGGAGCGGCCTCTGGAGCGGACTCTGCGAGCTCCTGGCACGGAGCGGCCTCTGGAGCGGACTCTGCGAGCTCCTGGCACGGAGCGGCCTCTGGAGCGGCCTCTGGAGCGGACTCTGCGAGCTCCTGGCACGGAGCGGCCTCTGGAGCGGACTCTGCGAGCTCCTGGCACGGAGCGGCCTCTGGAGCGGACTCTGTGATTCCCACGGTAATAGGAGAGCCACTCAGCTGTAGTGCTACATCAATATAACTCTCCAACATCCAGTTGGGATCATGCAGCGGCATGATTGAACTGAGAGGTTCTGATAAGCCCCCTCGAAAAAGGATCATTAAACATAATTCATCTAAATGAGTCAGGTGTGCCAGTTTGATAAAATCCACAACATAGTCCTCAATGGAACGTGTACCTTGACGAAGAAAAACATCATCCTCACTGCTGGATCCATTTTTGGCGAAGTCTTCTGTAAAGACTGGTCAAAGGCAGGGGATCCAAGTGCAGTAATATATATTTATTGGACAGAGGCAGAATCACACAGGCAATGGTCAGAGGGCATAAACAGGCAATCTCGGAGGCAGAGCAGAGACGTAAACAATACCAGGCAGGGGTCGAGGTCACAGGCACAGGTTCAGAAGTCCAAGGTCAGGCAGTCCGGGGTCACACACAGAGATAACAGATACGGGGAAGAACGCTCAGAAATTGTAGCCAGGGCAAAACAAGACCTTCGCATGTGAGTGAGTGTTTGTGTGCTGCTTTTTATGTTGAATGAGAGTGAATGAGGTGCAGGTGTGGTGAGGCAATCAGGGTTGATGAGTGAATGGTGACAGCTGTGTGATTGGTGTAATGGGTGGACGGGAATGTGTGAGGTGCCCGTGCATGATGGGAGATGTAGTCCATGGGTGATGTGCAGTTGTGTAGGTGAGTGGTAACCAGATTCATGACACAACCCATCATTCTTAACATGAAAAACAGCATTAAACCATAAGATGTTTTTGAAGTTCGAATTGATCATTTTCATGAGACATTCATTTGTATTAAATTGTTCAGATAAAAAAAAAACATATGCATACAAATATTAAAATTATTATCTTAAAAATTGACAGAGGGATGAGATATTGTCTTATAATAAAAAAGCACAAAGCTTATTGGATTATTGGGGGCTTGCCTGCAATGAATGGACAATGTTAAATATTATTTCCAAGCATTTATACCCTAATTAAAACAGCTTGTGAATAGTCACATTAGTGTATACGTAAACAGAATAGTCAATGTTATTTACGTCAGGAGAATCAAGTTAACCGAGTTGGAGCCCATAGAATTTGGAGGGGGGGGGGGGGGCACACAAATGTTCTGCATATGGGCCCAGGGCTGACTTGCTATGCCACTATATATATATATGCTGCACATTGGTGGTTGTTGAGTCCAATTTGGTCCCCCAAATGATTGTAAAGCGCTTTGGGTGTACAACAATACACAATAAAGCGCAATAAAAAATGCATCATTCTCTCATTCATTCATTCATATATGTTTTTTTCATGCCGATTTCTGAAAAGTTTTAAGTAGCTGACGTAGTTTTAAACACAAAATGATCCTAAACAGAACCTAAAAATCCTTCTCAACACGTTGATCCAACTGAAAGTAAATAATTCAGAACTCAAGCCCTGTTGACACTCAAAAGTATGCCATTATTTTCCACTTTTATTTCATTCATTCATGTTCTTGCCTGGACATATTTAAAACATGCCACTCCATGTTCACTGTTTAGCAGAGCATCAAACCAAAATCCTGGCTCATGGTTGAACTCTTTGCCCACTATTAACTTGAGAAGTTTGCTTTACACGTTATATGATCTGCACTGACCTCTGCTGTCTGGAAACTGATAAACAGCCCTTATAGAAACAAACAGAACTGTAATTCCTCTGCCAATAGGCTGTGCAATAACCTCAACTTTATGCCCTCATTGAAAACATTGAAAAAGTCTGTGGAAAAACAAAAATATGAGAAACCAACCGAATATAACTGGTCCAATAAACATCTGCTGCAGTTCTTTCAGATTATTAGTTACACTGTAGAGATGGATTCAGTTGATAGAGGTAGAACTCTGTCCCAATGCAATACAATTGTGCAATAATGTTAAGAAATATGTTTGCTACAGTGATCGTTTCTGCATTGTTATTGTCACAGTGACCCAGGTGCAATTAAGACAACACACACACACACACACACACACACACACACACGCGCGCGCACGCACGCACACACACACACACGCCAGATCACTTTACACAACATGAGCATGAGCTGTTCTAAAACCACCGAAATAAAAAGCATTGCACTAACATTCACTATCAGTTACAGTCAGACGCGTTTCTTTAAGACTGCAAGAAGTCAGCTTCCCCTATAATTGTCAAAAAATGAATGGTCAAATATGTACTATTATGTTAACATTTTATGACTAAAAATGCGTTAAACACGTTCATCTCGAACGAAAAC
>QVTF01007575.1:0-10757 GCA_003573665.1 Oxygymnocypris stewartii
AAAGCACTCTTATGTGTGAACTACTTCCTTCCGCCACGGATTCACATCTAAAGATGACAGTTTAACAGCTGAACCCAAGTTACAAAAACGTCACTTTAGAACCAGTCATGAAGGAATGTTGAGTTGCTTTATTAAAAGCTTAGTGTATTACTGTAGTAAAAGCGGTGTATTATGTGCAGATGGAGTATTATGAAAGAGAGACTGACTGAGCGATGGGATTACTTGCATCTGATACAGCATTCATTCTTCAGATCATATCTCTATTCACCATTAGTTTGAAAAGTCCGATATGTCATACAATCCTTTCATCTGTTAAGGGTGATTTCTGATGACAGCGCAGCTCGGGCATGTTGGCTGCGTACAAGCTGGTTTTGAAAATAAAAATAACTTCCTTGTTAAAAATTGTAAATTTTTCGATTTAAAAGTCTTTATTGCTGACTCCGTAAAACAGTCTCTTGTCGCCATCTAATGGTGGAACACTGAAACTAAAATCACCATTACGAACACACACACCGTTTAACAATACAAATGCTACTATATTTATAGAAAATAGTATTTTTTTATTATTATATTTAATATACAATAACAGCCATCATAAAAAGTTGATAGGCTCAATTCAGTCAAAAGTACAAAGGCAGCGCTTTGATGTACAGCATTAAAGTAACTAAACATGATGAGATTTGCCACAACTATTGCTCTGGAACAAAATTTGATTGAGACAAAGACTGCCCGTTAGATTTACCCAAAGACGAAATTATGTTTAACCGCTACAGAGACATCAGAAGCAGCGGTAAATTCCAGAAGATCTGCCGAGGTGAGGCGCTCTCTCCACAGGTTTATGAGCGCTGAACGCCCGCTGATGCTCTGGAGCTCACATCTCCGAAAACAAATAGGCATTATCTTTATTAACAACAGCATATTTGAAGTACATTCTCGCCAAAAATGCACTTAAAACTACAGTCCGTGACAAACTTTTTATTTATTTTTTTTCATGGGATTTGGGCGTCCGCCATGACACTCGTTGTGAGAAATATGGCGACTTGGGCAAGCGGAGTAATACTTATGGTGAACGGCTGTTGCCGTTCTGTTGGACCTAATTATCAGCAAACACTCTTATCAGCCAATCAGATTGTGAGGAACAGAAATAACTGTTGTATAAATATTAGCGCTGTCAATCGATTACATTTTTTTACTAATTAATTGCACATTTTTCTGAAATTAATCGCGATTATCCACCTAACATTAAAGTTTTTAAATATACTTTTATTGCAATAATTTCACACTCAATCTTCAAATTCATGCACATAAAGACAGTATATATATTTTTTATATTTGTTTAATGTAATCTTTTTTTATTACTGAAGGCCATATCACTGATACCAATTAACAATTTAACCATTGACTATAGCCATTCAACTTTTCATTATAATTAAGAGCTATCCATTTGAACTTTTATTAGATTTTAAGAATAACTTCTAATTTAAGTGAATTTTAAACAATCTTCACATAAACCCATTATAATAAATAAAGTGCCCCTCAGCAGAAATATACAGAAAGTAATAAAGTTATCAAACACTAAATTCTAAACTAAATACAGATGAATACTTGAAGCTATGAAAGTTATTGATTTTCTTTTCTTTGATGAACAGTCATCTCAGCAGCTGGTTATTAGGTTGTTTTGGCTTTTATTTATTTAAGAGCTGCTGCTGCTGAACGTGACACGGATATGACACGCATCATATTTTCTCTCATCATAAACTCTCTTCCTTTTCTGACCCGCTTCAGTTCGGACCCGCTTCAGTCTCTTCTAATGACCTGACGAGATGAACCGGGTGTGTGAGATGAGTGAGATGAGCTCCGGGACAGTTCTGAAAACCATTTCAGAGACATGTTCTTAATGTAACACATATATATATAACATATTACATGCATGCACAGTTTTGAGGCAGCTTTAATCGCTTTTTTGGTAACTTCATGTCTTAACTGACCACGACATTGCATGCTTGTAGTTTATTTTGTGCTTTGATATAATATGATAAAGGCTACAGCTACGAGCACAGGACCGTTTCTGCGCCCGTTTGACTCGCACCTGGCGCTGAAGTGGAAGCGCATGACGGTCGTCTGAAACGTCTCCAGTTTTATGTGCTCGTAAAAACTGGCCGTAACTGAATAAATGCACTTCTTGTCAAGAAAAACAGGACAGAAGTAGCAGCTATGAGTGGGGGGGCAACCCTAGCCCCGCCCCTGCGTTAATGGCGTTAAATAATTTTAATGCGTTAAACTGAAAAAATATTACTTGCGTTAACGTGCTAATTTTGACTGCACTAATAAATAAATATATATATATTATATATATATATATATAAAACTATTTTTTTTATTAAATGTGGTATATATTTGTCCATTTGCCATGATGTAGAATGACTTTGAATATGTGAATCCTATTTTGAAGTAAGCTGAGCTACTGTCAAGCTACTGAATGTAGTTTAGTAGCATCAGTGTTTACTTAGTTACTCCAAATACAAAGAAACCAACATATTCGAGACGTTCTCTTCAGTCCCAGAGATGTAAATGAAAGCACACTGTGTGTTTGCATTGAAATGCGTCAAATGTTGAATCATCTTCGCACACATGTGCTCCAGATGTTTGTGTTGCCATAGTGACAGCTGTCGCAGTGGCACAATCATTTATATTCCAGTGTTTCCTCCACCAACAATGGCAGCTCCTCTTTGTTTCAGTGTTGAGGGCTTTCACTTCCTCTCCTGTGATTGATTTTACATTAGTGAAGCACACGTATCGATTTGAGCTGCTCGTTTGTCAGAGCGTTTCTGTCCTCGGACTCATTACGCTGCTGCTGTCTGTCTCTAATGCGTTTCACACCTTTCAGTGTGGTTTTAGCTTTAGGGCTTGAAAATATTAATATTACTGTTATTGTTTCACGTCTCTCGTGTGAAGTTTAGCATCTGACTGCATTGTTAAGTCTCAAATTTACTCTTAATTTAAGATCAGAAATTCAAGAGAGCTTGAATGAAGGAAAACCGTGAATTCAGAGCTGCTATTTTCAACACAGTGTGTGCATGTAATGATCAGGAGCTGACTATATAGTTCCTGCGCAATATTACAAGACGCCTGAAGGCAGTCATTTAATGTGTTATTTTCTGGTTCTTTTTAACGGTTTGAGAAATTTACTCGTCAAGATTGTTTCTGCACCAAATTTGTGTTCAGTGTGTAGAGCTGTGCTTACATTTTTGCAACGATATAACCAATCATGCAGCTGAGATTTACTATAGTATATATTGATTTACATGATATTGTTGTATGACTTCAGAAAAATATAATATAATGAAATATAATACTTCTGGCATATGAACTACTTTTATGCTGCTATTTTGTCCATTGAAGCTTCACAGCACTGAGTCACTTTACAAGTCCATTTTAATAATACAAATAAATAAATCAGTGTAATATTATATATGTATATCAAATATAAATAAACATTTCATATATTATCTAAAAATCATAAAATTTTGGTCACCTTACAGATAATTCAAAACATCTATTTTTGTGTTGCTCAGAAGAAAGTAAGCATGAAAGTACATAAAAAAAAAAAATTACCTTATAAATTAAAATGTAGTCTATTTATAGTTAATTACAGTCAATTATTTTTAAAGATTTTGTCCAATTTAATTAAGTCAATGGAAGTAGTATTTTACTTAATGAGAAATTCATGCAAAATTATATATTTATATTAAGTATGATTAATTTATTAAATTAAATGCATATTTTATATATTATCTAAAAATAAGAAATAATGTTTTGGTCACTTCACAGATTCTTCATCTGCTTTTGTGTTGTCTGGAAGAAAGTACGTTGCGTTAACACTGACATTTGCTCAACCATCAGAAAATGACATTTTCATTTTTCTTAGTTTCTTTAAAAATATCACCCCGTTTCACATGCAAATCTGGAGATGGGTCTTAATCAAAAGACAAGCGTCTTGGCCGTCCGTCGCACTGAAAGCTGTTTGTGTGGCGGCTCTGAGCCGTGCATCTGAAAGGGACCCTGTGTGGTCTTTGGGGTGTCCTGTTAGCGCCTGCCCTGTTTACACTCCCCCCGTGAGCGCGTGTGAGGTCTCGTGTTGCTCTTGGAGCGCTCGGACACGCGGGGGAAGTGCGAGGGAACCGGAGGAGCAAATGTTTGTGGAGGGCAGATGAAATCCACGGATGAATGAAGGAGCTTTTTCTGTCTGTTTGCTCGGCGGGGGAATGTGAGGAGGGGACTGAGATACAGACGAGGTCTCAATCCTCACCTGCCCTTTGGAAAGAGGCTTTCTGGACACTTTTTGAGAGTGATATCTAATGTGACAACATCTTAGTATATCTCTCGTGTGCATGTGTCAGCTCTGGGAATCTGGTGACATGTGGAGAGAGCTGAGGAGGTGTTCACTTTCACTCTTAACTATATTTCCATGTAGAAACATCTATGAGTCTTTTCATAACACACATGATTCAAGGGGAAATGGTTTCTTGAGACGTCATATAGAAGCTGATTTCCATACATGACAACTGTGACTCTTTTGACTCCTTTGTTTGTTATATATTTATTCCAGGGTGGATTTTAATCTTAATCAGTAGCGTGTTTATCCACCATGCAAAGCACACAGTTCTGTGGGGCCCGATTTCTACGTGATCGTGATTTCTCCCGAGGAGGAAGGAACACATTTTCTCACGATTTATTCTGCGATCACAATTTCACAACCCATCACCCCCCAAGGAACGCAATCACGAGACCCCCTCCTGGAGATTTGGTTAGGGACCTCCATAACGTAAACACAGCCCTGATCTTAATCCTTATTTATCAGGTCCGATTTACTCTTAAATTATAACATTTTTTTTTAAATTAGTCTAATTGTCCATATTTCAATAAATTTACATTTTATTTTAGTCTATAAAAATAACTTTTTAGTTGATGAGAAATTAATGCAAATTATTTATTTATATAAAATAATAGAAATACATTTTTTATATATTATCCACAAAAAATTAATAACATTGTAATATTAATAAAAACAACACTGATTATACGTTGTGACAATGATTTAGATTGAATTATTTAAAAGAATCGTATTTTTTATAATCTTATTTTCTAGATTTTTTTTGTTCTGATTTTTTTTTTTTATAATTAGTATGTAGTTAGTTATTCACTGTTATTATCTCCTCATAATATTTTCATCAGCAGTTTATTTATCGTCACAATGGTATTTTTGTCATTATTAATAACAAAATAAAAATAATACAAATTTCTGCTTTATAAAACTTTTCTGTCTATAATTTTGTTGATGAAATTTGCACTGGTTGCGGCAAAAATATTAATTCAAGTTTTTCAAATGTCTGGTATATCTCAGGTGTAGATATATAGGTGACCTCATCTCATCTGCACTGAAATGGATACATCGCTCTATCACTAGCGGAGCGGAGCTTAGCACTGTGATGTGTTGTAAAGCTCATAGCGCTTAGAACGTCTAGGGAGTCCTTAAATACAGAAACTGTTCATTCATAACTCCGAGTGAAAGAACAGAACAGAATCACTCGTTCCAGTGAGAGAAATATGAGCTGGCCTCAGAGCTGGTGAGTGAATGTCTGTCGCGTGTGTGTGTGCGTGTGTGTGTGTGCGTGCGCGTGTGCGTGTGTGTGTGTGCGTTGTGCGTGTGTGTGTCTGTGTCTGTGTCTGTGTGTGTGTGTGCGTGCGCGTGCATGCGTGTGTGTGTGTGTGTGCGCGTGTGTGTGTGTGTGTGTGTGCGTGCGTGTGTGTGTGCATGAGTGTGTGTGTGTGTGTGTTTGTGAGTGTGAGTGAATGTCTGTCGCGTGTGTGTGCGTGTGCATGAGTGTGTGTGTGTGTGTGTGAGTGAGTCTGTCGCGTGTGTGTGCGCGTGTGTGTGTGTGTGTGTGTGTGTGTGTGTGTGTGTGTGTGTGTGTGTGTGTGTGTGTGTGTGTGTGTGTGTGTGTGTGTGTGTGTGTGTGTGGATGGATTTGTCTGCCTTCAGGCTGTTGATGGCTCCTAGCTGTGTTTAATGATTCCCCTCCGTGTCTCTTCGTCACATCAGGGATGGATGCAGTGAGATCGGAGGCATGTGGACGGATCACACGCGATATTATTTGCTGGAGCTGCACGCTTGCACAAACACACACTCTCACACACACTTGTGTTTGCTTTCTGTGTGGGCTGCAGGCAGATACACTGGCATCTTCACTCCCCCAGTGTGTGTGTGTTTTGTGTCTGTGGTGTGCTGGGATTTTCATGTACTCCTTCTCAAAATACCAGCAGGCTGACAAAAGCAGCTGTTTGATGTTCTGTCGCTCAGCTTCACAACTCAGAGCCACAGATTCTGTGTTCAATGAATGAATGAATGCAGTAGAGGAACATGGGTACAAAACTAGCCAACACAATGCTAGAGTGTCATGCGTGTTGCTATGTGGTTGCAAAGGTGATCTGAAAGATATTTTGCACAATGCTGAAATTTAATAGGTTTGAACAACTGCCAACTTGTTTTTAGTAGTACTAGTGCTAGTTTAAGTAAATTAAGCAGTGTTAGAGTTTGTGTGTGTGTGCATATGAATGAATGCATGTGTGTATTGGTAGAGTTTGTCAGTGTGTGTTTATGATGGTTTTATAAATCATACAGAGTACGTTTTTTGGGGGGAAAGTAGAAATGCACCGTCTCCTGTGAGGGCTAAGTTTAGGTGTAGGGTAGGTGTAGGGCAATAGCACATACAGTTTGTACAGTATAAAAACCATTACGCCTATGGAAAGTCCCCTTAAACCATAAAAACCAACATGTGTGTGTGTGTGTGTGTGTGTGTGTGTGTGTGTGTGTGAGAGAATTGTGTCCTAGGCTCGGGCTAATTTACAGACCTCTCTCTCTCTCACACACACGCACACACACACACACACACACACACACACACATCACTCTAGTGCTTCTAGACCACAACAAGTCCTACATCAGCAGGACACATAAATAGCCCAGGAGAGCATTAGGATGTCAGAGACGCTCTGGGCTCTCATACATTCAGCTGTTAGAGAGAGTGTAGTCTGTACGGTGAATTATAAAGCTCTTCCACAAACTTCAGGAACATCTTTGAACTTCTGCAGAATCGATAGCGTGAGATTAAAGACAAGAGAGAAATAAAGATCTTCTTGGTGTTTGTGTGTAAAGATGCTCAGTGCTGTTTATTTGTGCTTCATCTTTTGATGAAGTTTCAAAGCAATTAATGGCACAAAGAGTTTGATTTTTCCTTTTATATGAAATATTAAACATTTAGCGCACTCTTGTGCTAAATGTTTGTTTAGAAAATGACCTACATAATATTTTTGAGCATTTATATTTATTTAATTTAATATTGTGTTAAGATTTGATCGTAGTTTACCTTTTTTTATATTCAGTCATGAATATTAAAGCAGTGCTTTCAGTGTTAACCTCATCTAATAAGCTTAAATCACTCAACAATCAAGGGTTATATTTCCTTTAAAACTGTTCTTTTATTCCTTATTTGAGATGAATGTTAATTCAGGTCAGGGTTTGAATAAATTATATTCAAATGAGCAAGTTGGTATTCGAAGACAAATCCGTTCCTCTACATTGAAATGAGCCTCTTCAATTAATTATTATGTATTAATAAAATGAGTGGAATGTGGTCGTGAACAAAACATCCGCTGTGCTGTTCAAACATGCTTAATGGCTGCTCGTCTCCCAAGTTTATTTGCTAATTGGTTTGACAAGACCATTAGTGTTATTTACTTAATTCCTCCAGAGTTAGCAAAGCATCTAATCTCCATCTGTAGCTCCTCGGGTTGGTTATTTGAATTGTTCTTGCTTAATTTCTTCATTCTGTCAGTGTAGAGCAGCGGTTCTCAATTCCAGTCCTCGCGCACCCCCCCCCGCTCTGCATATTTCGTATGTTACTCTTATCGCTTCAGATGTTTGTTCTATTCGAACGCAAGTGCCCTGCGAAGTGGACATCACAGGATATTCCTCCACGATTCCAGTTCGAAGCGAACGTATATATTCCATTTAAAGTGCATTGAAGTGTGCAAGACGTGGATTAAAATTATATATATTTACAGAGGTATATGATGTCACACTCGTCCGTGCGTGAAGACGTTGCGCAGCGCAAATCCATGAATGAATGTTCCCGAAATGAAGTAAACTTCAGCGGATTTCCCTGCTCAGGGAGTAGGGAGCAATGGACACTGTGTAGGGAGCAATGGCCCCTGTGTAGGGAGCAATGGACACTGTGTAGGGAGCAATGGACACTGTGTAGGGAGCAATGGCCCCTGTGTAGGGAGCAATGGCCCCTGTGTAGGGAGCAATGGACACTGTGTAGGGAGCAATGGACCCTGTGTAGGGAGCAATGGACCCTGTGTAGGGAGCAATGGACCCTGTGTAGGGAGCAATGGACACTGTGTAGGGAGCAATGGACCCTGTGTAGGGAGCAATGGACCCTGTGTAGGGAGCAATGGACCCTGTGTAGGGAGCAATGGACCCTGTGTAGGGAGCAATGGACCCTGTGTAGGGAGCAATGGACCCTGTGTAGGGAGCAATGGACCCTGTGTAGGGAGCAATGGACACTGTGTAGGGAGCATGTCAATCGGAACACAGTTCATGCACGGAGCGCACTTCTAACAAGCTGATTATCTGAATCAGGTGTGTTAACAAAGAGAGACATGCAAAATATGCAGAGCGGGGGGGCGCAAGGACTGGAATTGAGAACCTCTGGTGTAGAGATGAAATGAGCTTTACTGCAGGAGTGTAACGCAGCTGATCCGTTGGTTTTCACAGGATTTCCGCGGTTCCTCAGTCAGCCGGAGGGTGTGTCGGTGCGCGCGGGTGGAACTGAGATGCTGAGCTGCGAGGTGACGGAAGAGCTTGTCCCATTCACCCGCTGGGAGAGGGACGGTCGGGCCGTGGAGCTGGACGGCAGGGTCATACAGCTGCCCAGCGGAGCTCTGGTCATCAGCAACACCTCCCAGAGCGACGCCGGACTCTACCACTGCACCATAGATGGCCTGGGACCGGCCAAATCCACAGAGGAGGCAGAACTACAGGTGTCTGCAGGTACAGACACACACACAGTGTGCTGTGATTGTAAACGCTTCAAAATTATGTTATTTTAACACATTTAAAAAAGATATATATATGTGTGATAATACATTTTTGCACAGTAATCATATTTCTGCATGTAACCACTTTTATCAGAATGAGCATAAGGGTAGAAGTTTCTTTTATATAGCATTTATCTTGAGAATAAGAAGTTGATTGCACAATGGAGAATCTAAACATTAGAATATAGATCTATATATATTATTATTAGTGATGGGACGATACACCTACTTCCCCGATTCGATACTATCACGATACTTAAGTGCCGATACGATACGTATTGCGATTTTGTTTAATAATTTCGATTCTATAAGTATTGCGATTCGGTATTGCTGTGTTGCGATTATTGTTATTTTTTTTTACTCTAGACCATGGGAAAAAGTAGAATGATAAACTTAATATACAGACTGTCGCAATTTAAAAAAGAAAAACCCACACATCTTAGCAGTCATTTGTCCTGTTTTATTTCAGTTTTCAGTAAACATAAACACACACAAAAAATCCAATAGAAAAATACTTTGAAATAAAGTGCCTTTTGAAATAAATGCCATCAAACTAGTTCCATTAATAAAATAAATAAAATAAAAAAAAATTTTTTTTACATTTAAATAAATTAAAATGAAGCGTCCATGAAAGCTTTCTTTAACATAAAACTTCACTTTTACTGCGTTAAATAAAATATATAAGTCGTGAACAACTTACCATTATTTATATATATATATATATACTGTATATATATATAATTTGTTAAAAAACTAAGCAAATTTATTTAGCAAAAATTAAGAGTGTTAAGAATATAATTAAAACTGAATAAACAGCCTATAAGGCTATAAAATGACACAAAGTGAAAATAACATGGTATTTTTGGGTTATGGAAACAACAGTTACCATGGTGAATATACAACAATACTAAAATGAACTGTTAATGAAACGTTGCTCCTGAATAGAATGAATATCATACCTTTATGCAAATCCTTCCCAGCTAACACACGCAGTATGTGATTTATCGGTACTGTACTTTTATTTTCACGCGTTGCATTCTCTTAGTTTCTGCACTTTAATGAAGTGATATACAGCGCAGGCGGGACAGGATAGTGAGAGACTTTTATTTCATAACAAGTTATGAAAAGTCTATTAAGACTGTCAACATTTACATTTATGCATTTAGCAGACGCTTTTATCCAAAGCGACTTACAGTGCATTCAGGTTATACATTTTCATTAGTATGTGTGTTCCCTGGGAATCGAACCCATGACCTTTTGTGCTGCTACAATGCTCTACCACTGAGCCACAGGAACAACTAATCTCTGACCGCAGATACTGAATCGGACGGCGTGTTTTTCTCAGGCACTCTTTACTTAAACTCCATCTGACAGAAGTGTCGACAGCCTTCATGCACGTCTTTTAAAATAAAAGTCTCGAATCAGAAAAAACATTAAGAATTAAGTAATGATGTCGTTTCTTCGGCTGTACACTCCGCGACCCATTTTTTCATCAACTGAGACAGACTAAATCCATAAGAACTGTCTCGAGACGCTTAAAGAAAATACCTGCAAAGCATTAGTACTGTTAAAAGTTTTAGGCACTTGTGTAAAAT
>QVTF01007576.1:0-14250 GCA_003573665.1 Oxygymnocypris stewartii
ATTACCCCCACACATACACCTCTACACACACTCTTCACCCCCCCCCCACACACCTCTACACCACTCTTCACCCCCCCCCCCCACACACACACACACACACACCTCTACACACTCTCACACCTCTTCCCCCCCCCCCCACACACACACTCACACACCTCTACACACACTCTTCACCCCCCCCCCCCCCCACCCCCACCCCACACACCTCTACACACCTCTTCACCCCCCCCCACACACCCTCTACACCACTCTTCACCCCCCCCCCCCACCCACCACACACCCTCTACACACTCTTCACCCCCCCCCCCCACACCCACCACCCCACCTCTCCCCCCCTCTTCCCCCCCCACCCCCCCCCACCCCCGCCCCCCCCTCTCCCCCCCCCTTCCCCCCCCCACACCCCCCCACCCCCCACCTCTCCCCCACTCTCCCCCCCCCCCCCCCCCCCCCCAACCTCTCCCCTCTTCACCCCCCCATCAATAAATCTGTTTCTATAGAGAACAAAAAGCATTCTGCTAAACGTATTACATGCACCCCTGTGTGTACTGTTTATTTTCTATGCACTCTCATTAGTGTTTATATATCTTAATGTATCGCTTATTCATATCCATTTGTAATTATGTTCATAGTTTTCGCTTATAGTGTACATACATGTACTGCATAATCCCTCTGTACATTATGTTCATAATCACCCATCTGCATATCATACTGATAGTATTTCAAATGTGTAAATTATGACCGTAGTACTGCTTTCTCTGTGTATTTCTGTAAATATGTATCATTGTATATCCTGTGCTTCTGCTTAGTGCACTTCTGGTTCGATGCTAACTGCATGTCTTTGCCTTGTATCTTACACGTGAATCTAATCTAACGTCTATATTTAACTGAATGCATGTATTTAATTGAAGGTTTGTTTTAAACTCATAATTTAATATCGCTCTACTGCCTTTAATCTTCCTGTAAATGCAGTTTTTTCTTTTGTTTCTTTAATAAATTGATGGTATTTTTGTATGTGTGTGTGTATTAATTGATATTATGCCACAAACGCTGTTGATAAGCCTCTCGTGATCTTCATATCCAGTCTGAGATTTATGGTTTATATCAAGAAAACTAGAGTTTCTTTCTAAAAGAGTTAGTTATGGAAAGATGTGCATGTTCTTGAGCATGTATGACTGCAGAAGTTGTTTGTGTGGAAACTCGTGACCCGTGATGCGCGTCTAATTTTGATTGACAGCTCTCTCTTCCACATTAATTAAGCACTATCGGCTGATTCGCTCGCTCCGTCCTTCACCGTGAGCACCTTAATTAGTAGATTGATTATTTAATATCTGAAAAGCCATCATGCTCGTCCCTCCTCCAGATGCAAGAAAACATTTCAATTAAAGACTTAATTAGCGAGCATGACCAGTTCAATTGATGGAGGTCAATGGCTTTAATGGAAATGCGACTGCATGCGAAGACATTTCACTTCATATCTTCATAATATATATATATTTATAATATTTAGTGTGATTGGCATATTAACTTGTGCCATATGAACATTACCAGGTCATTTCATTTAATACTAATAAAATATCATATTAATTACAATATTACTGTTTTATGTTTTCATAGGTTTTGTTTATTTGAACAGTATTTTTAAAGAATTATAACAAATTTTATAAACATATCTATAAGGAATATACATTATCATATTATTATTTTACAAAAAATTAATTTAATATTAATAAAATATTTAAAAATGTTCCTAAACTCAATATTATTGCATTTTTGTAATATTATATTTGTACTAAAATATTATATTGTTTAGAATGTTATAAAAAAAAAAATATATATATATAATATATATATTAAGAATTACATTTTGAATTTTTTTTATATTTTGTATTTTTACAATAAAATGTTAGTGTTTTTGTAGTAAACTAAAATTAAAACTACAATCATGTAACACTTTATTATTTGAAATAAAATAAAATAAGAAAATACGAAAAACACTTTTAGTGTGTGCTAAAAAACAAAAACTGAAATAAAATTGTATAAATCTGTTCCGACAGATTAAAAAAAAAAAAAAAAAAAATTACTTAAACTTTACATGAACATTAAAAAATATGAAGCTAAAAACTAATCAAAATTGTATTAATATGAGTATTTATTAGTCTCAATGTAACTACACTTTATTTCTTTATTTTAATACGATTATTTAACTAAATATGTCATGTGTGAGTGTATATATGTGTGTATATATATATGTATATTTATATTTCATTGTAATGTTTGTTGTACCTTTAATGAATCCAACAGTGTTTGAGTTTTAATGTAGATTGCGCCACAAGCACTGCTGATACATCTTTCACACCCGATGAACCGTCACGTCTGTCTGCTGATCGGGATTGGCTAAAAGTGCGGCCGCGACGTCAACATCAGCACCAGTCATGTTTGGCAATGTGTGTGTGTGTGGTGTGTGTGTTTAGTAACGTCGTGATGACTGACTGGATGCAGTATATGCACACTTGGGCTTGTATGTTTACCAATTAGCCTCTATAATTTATGTGTTTGAAACCCTCCCAAATTTTGTCTACCCCCAAGCCAGTATTCACCCGCACAATCAAATTGAAATCCGCCCAATCTGGCAACACTGCTCCCCCGATGCATCCCTCTCACTGACCTGACAGGAGCACACGGAGCACCTGTCACTGTCCAGCACCCAGATCTGTCCGTTGTGCTTGAGCTTGGCGAGGTGGACGCAGTCTCCGGAGCAGTTGTGTCCGTGAGGGCAGCGGCAGTCGTAGCCTCCGTCCAGGTTGAAGCAGACGGTGTCGTTAGCGCAGGTGCTGCGGCCGTTCTGCACTCGTCCATGTCTGCAGGAGAAACTAACTCATACCATTCATACTTTCTGTTTTCATTTTGGATAAAGCTTTAGTCCGTTTGATTAGTTTTGTGTGAGTGCGTGAGTGGTGCGTGGTGGTGGTGAGTGTGTGTTGTGTGTGGGTGTGTGTGTGTGTGTGTGTGGTTAGTGTGTGTGTGTTTATGTGTGTGTGTGTGTGTGTGTGTGTGTGTGTGTGTGTGTGTGTGTGTGTGTGTGTGTGTGTGTGTGTGTGTGTGTGTGTGTGTGTGTGTGTGCATGTTTATGTGGTTTATGAGGACACAAATTTGTATAATGACATGGGTATGACAGGTATTACAAGGAGAAGGTGATTTATGGGGACATTTTCAGTGTCCCCATAATTTAAAATGCTTATAAATCATACAGAGTGAGTTTTTTGGGGGAAAATAGAAATGCACCGTCTCCTGTGAGGGCTAAGTTTAGGTGTAGGGTAGGTGTAGGGCAATAGCACATACAGTTGTACAGTATAAAAACATTACGCTATGGAGAGTCCCCGTAAACCATAAAAACCAACATGTGTGTGTGTGTGTGTGTGTGTGTGTGGTGTGTGTGTGTGTGTGTGTGTGTGTGTGTGTGTGTGTGTGTGTGTGTGTGTGGTGTGTGTGAGAGCAAGCGAACGTGCGTGTGTGCGTGCGTGTGTGTGCGTGCGTGTGTGTGGTGTGTGGTGTGTGTGTGTGTTGTGTGTGTGTGTGCTGTGTTGTGTGTTTGGACAGCTGTACCTTTACAGGACTCTCCGTTGGTGGTGAACACCTCGTTGTCATGGTAACCGTCACGACACTGGCAGTGATACCATCCAGGTAAGTTCACACAGGTGGCATGTGTGTCACACTGAACCAAACCGTCCGAGCACTCGTCGATATCTGAACACACACACACACACACACACACAACACGGTTCATTATCTCTGCTCCAAACACTCGGCTGTCTTCATGAACAGCATTTTAATGCGGGTCGTAAGGCGTGATGAAGGCAAGCAGCAGCATTACACAGAGAATCAGACAAACAGCTGATAAACAATACAATAATCCACCCCACTCCAGTCCGTCAATTAACCACGGTTTAAAAAAATATGTTTAACTAAACTAAAAGTTTCATAATCCATAATAACGCTTCGTCCAGTGAAAAAGTGCATCTGCTGTTGTCTCTCGCATCAAAATCCAGCCACATATTTGTTTAGAGCTGTTTTGATCTGTGCAGATTTCTCTCCTGATTCAGAACAGACCAGTTATTATGAATTATGAATTCATATTTGAGTTAAAAACATCTTAATGCTGGATTTGTTCCAGGTTCTGTCTTCTCCAGATGATAACTGATGGACTGGAGTGCTGTGGATTATTATGATGTCTTATCAGACTCTCATTCTGACGGCACCCATTCACTTGAATTAAGTCCCAATATGATCTCAAACATTCCTCATTAGGTCTTGCAGCTTTATACTCTTATTGGATGAGAACTAGTGACTTATGTGGGTCTGTTTGTGTTTCTCAGGAGTCTTCTCCATCAGTTACAGCACTGAATTCAGTATAATCTCAGTTTATATCTGGATGTTTAGATTACATCATAAGCGCTTCATATTTCACGTTCATTCCCTGCGATCTCAATATCTCAGATTCTGTAGATGTTTCTGTGTGTTATGATGACGGACATGATGATGTTCAGTGATAAACACACATCAACAAATCACATAACAGACCCCATCAGAGAAAGATGAAATATCTGGGTCATATTTCACCCCATAAATGAGATATACACATTTTTTAACATTTGTTTTTAATAATGTAATGTTACATGAATAATATTTGAATAACTATTTTATAATAATATAACATGTTTTTATTTTATATTATAGATAATATTATATATTCATGAAATATTATTTTGAATATAGTTATAAATTTGCATATATCAAGTGAACATTTTGATGGTAATAAAAACACACATTTTATTTAATTATTAATAAAAAAATATATTTCATATACTTTCTTAACAGGTTTTTATTTTTTATTTGATACTTCAAATATTCTATTTTTAATATTTTAAAATAATTATATAATTTATTATAATTATATAAATTCATCATAATTAGATAAATTATATTTTATGTATATTTTTAAATTAAAGAATGCATGCATCACGGTATAATTTGTTGTATTGCTTTCATGCTTGTTTTAATGAAAAAATATTATGAACATACATATATATATATATATATATATATATATATATATATATATACATATATATATATTATGAAATATTGTATTACAGTAATGAGAATTATTAATAAAAATAATGAAAATGACAAAATAATTGAGTAGCAAAGCATCCTCCCAGAGTTTTGGTGGAGAATGCAGGAAGGAAAAAACAATAATGCTCCTAAAAATAGACTTTATTTCTTTTATGCAGAATCATTCTTGTTTTGATTCTTATGATTGTGAGGTGAAATATGATCTGGACGTGTTTTCATTCACACACAGTCTGTGTTTGGTCCCCGTCTTCAGACTTTTGTAATTCAGACATAACGAGTGGAATGAAATGAAATTAGACGGCGTGCGACATTAAAGCCGTTATTACTGCGCCGCTGGTGGAGAGAGATGTTCTCACTGCTCTGATTAAAGCTGATCGCAGATCACTCTTCACCGACAGCCAATCACACGCCACCTCGCCGGGTCAGGTGACCGTCAGGAGCGTAACGGGTTTCTTTCGGAGATCAAACGGATGTTGTTTCTTGTGTTTGGTGACTTTGATTAATATCAGAGATGAACACAATGAATGAGAGAAGTTCACTGAATTGGGAAGATAGTTAAATTATTATTAATTCATGCATTTAATAAAATCAGATCAATGACAGTCATGGACTAATGACAGATGCAGGGTGAATAACAGTTTCTTAAATTGCATGCATATATCATTTTATTATATGCAATATAAATATATGCATTATGACAAATAAATTACATTTTAATAAACATTTTTTTAAATACAAATGATTTATGTGTCATATTTTTATATATTAACATAGTATTAAAAATGAATATACATTTGCACATATCAAGTGAACATTAAGAGGTTATAAAACATTTAAAAATATATATATATATTTATATATAATAAAAAAACTATGAAGAATAAAGTATATACTTAATGTGAATCAAAATACTTTAACCAATGGGTTTAATAAAGAATAGTTATATAAATAATATTTTAATAAATTATTTATAACGTAATACTATTTATTATTAATATTATATTATATATAATGATATTATATACAAATCTATGAAGAAAAAATTTATTATATTAAATACAATTTTCTTCATAAAGAATAGCTATATAAATAATATTGAAAAAAGTATTTTATAATATAATAGGCCTACTATTTATTAATAATATTATATTGTGTATAATGATGTTATATATTAAAATGCTATTTAAATATAAATGTATTTGCATGTCAAGTGAAAATTGAGGTAATGAAAATGAATGATATAGTAATCACTTGATTAATCTATTTTTGTACATGATGTATAATGTAATATTATGTATAATATAATGCATTTTTCATGTTTTCAGATCAGAAGTATATAGTGAAGTATATTAATTCCTGCTGTATTCATTAATGAAGTGTTAAAGGTTTGATTGCTTGTGTTCTCTCTCTCTAACCGGACAGTTTAGTCCTCGTTGTGAAGCCACGCCACACTCCTCTGTTCTGCTGCGCTCACACCGCGGAGACGAGCAGAGAATAGATGAGCGGCTCTTTTTATTACAGAAATCACTCTTGTTCTGCTAAAGAAGAGTTTGGCAGAACAGACGGGCTTTGAAACTGAAATCCCGTCTGGCCGCTCGCTGCTGGAGAGAAGAGAAGAAAGATAGAGCTGAAGCGCTGAATCAGGGATGCTTCTGTTTTTGTGCTATTTATGTCAGGATGCTAAATATATTCGCTGTTGTAATGATTTCATTTAAAGCAGTTACTGTTAACGACCTCGTGGAAAATTCACATTTGTGCGTATGGAGGCTTGTTTCCACCACGGGATAAAAAAGTTAATTGCAGAAGTTTTTAAACCCCTAATTCCGATTTTTTTTCAGAATTGTGCCATATAAACTATGAATTGTGAGATAAAAAGTCAGAATGGCGAGAAAATGGAATTCCAAAATATGAATTCAGAATTGCAAGATATAAACAGAATTGTGAGGAAAAGGCCAAAATTGAGAGTTTCATGAAAATAGAATTTAGAAATATAAATTTAGAATTACAAGATTTAAACTGTTGCAAGAAAATAGTCAAAATAGCGAGATATAAACTGAGAATTGCAAGTTATAAACCAGATTTGCAAGATAAAAGGTCAGAAGACCTACATGAGAATTGAGAAAATAGAATTGTGAAATGCATTCTGACATTTATCTGTGAGATATTTATCTGAGATATAAAAAGTGTCAGAATTGCGAGATATAAAAAGTGTCAGAATTGCGAGATATAAAAAGTGTCAGAATTGTGAGATATAAAAAGTGTCAGAATTGCGAGATATAAAAAGTGTCAGAATTGCGAGACATAAAAAGTGTCAGAATTGTGAGATATAAAAAGTGTCAGAATTGCGAGATATAAAAAGTGTCAGAATTGTGAGATATAAAAAGTGTCAGAATTGTGAGATATAAAAAGTGTCAGAATTGCGAGATATGAAAAGTGTCAGAATGCGAGATATAAAAAGTGTCAGAATTGCCAAGATATAAAAAGTGTCAGAATTGCGAGACATAAAAAGTGCTCAGAATTGCGAGATATAAAAAGTGTCAGAATTGTGAGATATAAAAAGTGTCAGAATTGCGAGATATAAAAGTGTCAGAATTGCGAGATATGAAAAGTGTCAGAATTGTGAGATATAAAAAGTGTCAGAATTGCGAGATATAAAAAAGTGTCAGAATTGCGAGATATGAAAAGTGTCAGAATTGCGAGATATAAAAAGTGTCAGAATGTGAGATATGAAAAGTGTCAGAATTGAGAGATATAAAAAGTGTCAGAATTGCGAGATATAAAAAGTGTCAGAATTGCGAGATATAAAAAGTGTCAGAATTGCAAGATATAAAAAGTGTCAGAATTGTGAGATATAAAAAGTGTCAGAATTGCAAGATATAAAAAGTGTCAGAATTGTGAGATATAAAAAGTGTCAGAATTGCGAGATATAAAAAGTGTCAGAATTGCGAGATATAAAAAGTGTCAGAATTGTGAGACATAAAAAGTGTCAGAATTGCGAGATATAAAAAGTGTCAGAATTGCGAGATATAAAAAGTGTCAGAATTGCGAGATATAAAAAGTGTCAGAATTGTGAGATATGAAAAGAGTCAGAATTGAGAGATATAAAAAGTGTCAGAATTGCGAGATATAAAAAGTGTCAGAATTGTGAGATATGAAAAGAGTCAGAATTGAGAGTCTAACTCAGTTTGCGAGTTTATATCTCTCAATGTTTAAATTCTGAGTTTGTCTGTTTGGGTCAGAATTGCAGTCTTACAGATCGCATGTCTTTAAACTTTCAAGCTTTTGAATCTACTTCACATTCTGGCTTGTCTTTCTCAAGCCAACGTCAAAGTGTGTCGACAAGCTTCATCGACAGTTTCATATTACGCCATGTTTCTTTATCATTCTCAAGTGTGAATAATTCAGAAAGATCTACAGCATTGCAAACGATAGGCTACATCAGGATCCTCCGTCGCAGCAGCTGGAAATGTTACGAACTGATCGCACAGCTCAGATGAGCAGTTACATAACAGCGGCAGGAGTTTGTATTTACAGAGAAAACACAGCAAGATTAATCAAGAGCTGCAAACAAAGATCAGAGACGCACAAACGTGTGACGGCGTCCTCCGAGACGCGCCATTTACATGTAACGAGCCACTCGTGAGAAACAACAGGCCTTAATTAAGCTCCACTAATTAACTGTGTGTGTGTGTGTGTGTGTGTGTGTGTGTGTGTGTGTGTGTGTGTGTGTGTGTACAGCTGAAAGCAGCCCAAGCCAGCAGTGCATTGTGGGAAAGCCCTCATGAGAGCGTACCATGGCAACTGTAGTTTACACTAAAATACTACAGTTAGTGTTGGTATTAATTATCAGTCATCAAGAAGACAATTACTATAGTTTAACAGGAAAGTTCATGGTATTCGGCCTGAAGTTTTCAATTTGTTGTGATATTTTTGAAAGAAGTCTCTTCTGCTCACCAGGACTGTGCTTTTATTTAAAAAAAATAAAAATACTGTAAAAATTGTGAAATATTATTCGAATGTAAAACAGCTGTTTTCTGTGTGATTAAATAGTTAAAGTGTAATTTATGTCTGTGATGCAGCGCTGTATTTTCAGCATCATTACTCCCAGTGCCGATCCTAGACTTCGGAGGACCCTACGCTGAGGGGGGGGGGAGTTGGGGGAGGGGGGGGGGGGGGGGAGATGAAAGAATGGATGCAGCGGATTCGTCTGTGTTCACTCCGTCTCGAATCGCGCTCGCGGACAGCGCTCATCTCCTCTGCGGCTCCATGCTTTCAACTCATTAGTTTTTTCTCGAGCAAGAGACTGTACGATGTTCACGTTACATAGCTTGACTGATTTTGACGTAGAGAGACATTAAAAGATATCAGGGCCGGCTCCAGGCATGGGCAGGGGTGGGCTAAGCCCACACAAACGACTGCCTTGCCCACCCAATCAAAATTAGACAAAGATTGCGTTATTTTTTTTATGCAGGGATTAAAACAATCTGAAGTAAACTGTTTTTTGAGAAATTTAAAATATAGCTGGAGACTGCCCCAACAATAATAAAATAACACCAGAAAATTGCAGAATTTTTGCTTTTATCGGCTGAAATCAAGGCGCGCTGAATTCACGCGGAGCTTCAGTCTGTCACAGAAAAGCTGAGACAACGAGCGAAAACAGGCAGAAATATATGCGCACTTTCACGGGAAGTTTGTGAGTTATGTGGAATTTTATAGGCTACATGAATATGCATCATAGCCTGCCACTGAAATTACCAGGGCTGGGTTTCCCAAAAGCATAGCAAGCTTAAATACACCGTAAGCCCATTGAAACCAATGGATCAACTTAGGCTTACGACGCTTTTGGGAAACGCAGCCCTGATCAGTTCTAATGTTCTAAAACACCCGCTCATAACTTTTATTCATTCATTGCATGGCTGGCTGCGGCAAGAATATAATATACGCATCTAAAATGCATGTAGGCTATACAGTTCAGTTGAAAGCTTACCGCTTTTGGCTTGCTGTTTATGCTGAATGTAAGAAGGGAAATTGAAAGTAAAGAGCCTGTGCGATTAAAATGTGTTCGTTACTATAGCAACAGTCTGCTCGATGTAGCGTTCCCCTTATATGACGTAAAGCAGTGATTCTCAAAGTGTGGTACGAGTAGCACTATAGTGGTACGCAGAGGAATCACTAAATAATAGTTTTTTTTTAAAACAACACATTTTAATTGAATCGTTATTTGAGTAAAGTTTTTTTTAGTTTTTTACAATTAAGTACAGTACAGTTTTTATTTAACTTTTAGGTACAACACATTGTAATTTAATAACTGTATTTACCTGTTTGTAAGCACCGTGCAGTGTTAATGTTCAAACTGTGTATTTACAATGTTAAAGCGGCTGACAGCAATAAATACTGTTATTAGGAATAAAACTGTCTGGTTTTTGAGCTGTGCAGAGCTGTGTCTGAATAGTTAGGGCTACTACTCTACTGTATTTTAATGTTGGTCATGATGGTGGTACTTGGAGAGACACATGTTTTCTGAGGTGGTACTTGGCACAGATGGTAAACGACCAACAATATCCAGTGATGTAATATCCTGCAATATCCTATTTTTTCAAATTCCACAGTTTTGAATGGAAAGTAGGTCTGTCATTTAGGTGATTCATGCAATTCATAATCGATTATGATGACAATAGCATTTTCCAGTTTTGCATTTTCAACTATACAACTGAAATTGAATGGATGCATATTTTACAATCAAAAAAATCTTATTTGCAGTTCAGATTACTTAAAAAAAATCTTAAATTAGAAAGTGCTCTTTCCTTTTAATGTATTCCCCTACATCAATTTAAATCCTTTAGTTATTTAGTTTCTTTAATACCATTACCGTAGTGGTCTGGTCTATATTTTCCTCAAAGCGACTGGTCCTCCCGATGTTCTAGACATGATTACGGCCTTGTTTAGTATAAATAATTAAGTTAGTTGAAAAGAATCACCAGCGTAGAATCAATGATCAGAGAAACAGATCAAAAAGGGCGTTTTTTAATAAAGATAAAAGTGTATTTTGCTGTGAAAGTGCATGATATTCTAATCTAGGCTGTCCATGACAGCTTTTTTTAGTGTACATATTTACATTTATGCATTTTACATTTATGCATTTAGCAGACGCTTTTATCCAAAGCAACTTACATTGCATTCAAGTTACAGTTTCTACATTTTATCAGCTCTTGCTTTCCCTGGGAATCCCTTTATATATAGCATATGTATAGTCAAAGCTGACAGTAGGTTAGTTTGTGTATAGGTTTATACTGTTTTACTTCGTGTTGTATATCTGTATTTATGTAGCACCGTGGTCCTGTGAGGCACGACATCTCGTCCCACTATATGTCCACACATGTAGTGGAATGACAATAAAGCTCAACTTGACTTGACTTGACTTGACTTGAATCGAACCCATGATCTTGGTGTTGCTAACGCCATGCTCTACCAGTTGAACTACAGGTTGGCAATCAATTTAGCATATAATTAACATATAATATAGTTAATATAGTAATATCTACAGTATACACATCTTCTAGACTATGTGATGACATGTTGACAAACAAAAAGCCCACCCAGGATATCTGCCAGCCCACCCTTCCATAGCCGCCAAGAACCGGGCCTGAAAGATATGATCATTCATGTTTTCATAAACTCTGGCCAAACTCCAAAACACAACTGAAATTAAAACATCTTAGAGAGCAAGGGTGTTTCGGGCCCTACGCAGCCTGCATATTCTGTGTGTAGGGAGGATCGGCTCTGCTTACTGCAGTCTCCAGTGTCACGTGATCTTCAGAAATCATAACAATATGCTGATTTATGATCAAGAAACATTTCTCATTATTATCAATGTTGAAAACAGTCGTGCTGCACAATATTTTAGTGGAAACTGATACATTTTATTTTTCAGGTTTTACAGATGAATAGAAATTGTTCAAAAGAACAGCATTTATTAAAAATATAAATATTTTGACATATTATAAATGTCTTTATGGCACTCATTCCAGGTTATGTTTTCTACTTTTTAGATTATGTTTAGATTAATTAAATGTAATCTGACTATAAGCATTTACATATTAAAATATAGACATGTAATTAGTACTGAATATTATTATTATTATATAAATAAAACTCCTTCTAAAGTCAGAATGGTGAGAAAATACTCAGAACTGTGAAATGTAAACTTTATCTGTGAAATTGAAAAATTATGAGAATTATGAGAAAATAGAATTGCAAGAAAAGTGTCAGAATTGCGAGATATTAAAATCAATGTCGTGCTGCACAATATTTTAGTGGAAACTGATACATTTAATTTTCCAGGATTCACAGATTAATAGAAATTGTTCAAAAGAACAGCATTTATTAGAAATATAAATATTTTGACATATTATAAATGACTTTACTGTCACTTTTGATCAATTTAATGCATCCTTGATTCATAAAATGTATTTCTCGTTGTAGATTATTACATAATGAAAACTATAGTTAATAACGTAATCTAGATGACTAATATTAGGGCATGTATTATACTTTATAATAGTTCTGTCAAACGATTAATCGCATCCAACATTAAAGTTTTGTTTACATAATATATGTGTGTGTGTAATGTGTATATTTATTATGTATATATAAATACACACACGTGCATGTATATATTTAGGAAAAATGTTACGTTTATATATTAAATATATTTAAATATAATATAAATATTTTCTAAATATATACTGTGTTTGTGTATTTATATATTCACAAGTAATATATACATTACACACTCATATATTATGTAAATATATGTATATATTATGCTTGACAGCAGTACTTTTTAGATTATACTATAAAACATGTCATTACTGAATATTATTAGTGCTATATAAATCAAAATCAGAATGATCAATAATCAGGGTTACTCATTTACGGTAATGTATTCCAAATACTGTTTATATTACCTAAATATGACTCTGGAGCACAGCTATATTTGTAGCAATGGACAACAATATATTGTATGGGTCAAAATTATACATTTTTATTTTATGCCAAAAAATAATTAGAATATTAAAATCATGTTCCATGAATATATTTTGTAAATTTCTTACCGTAAATATATCAATTTTTTTTTATTATTAATATGCATTGCTAAGAACTTCATTTGAACAACTTTAAAGATGATTTTTTCAATATTTAGATTTTTTTTCACCCTTAGATTCCAGATTTTCAAATATTGCCCGATCATAACAAACCATACATCAACGGAAATATTATTTATCCAGCTTTCAGATGATGTATAAATCTCAATTTCGAAAAATTAACCCTTATGACTGGTTTTGTGCTCCAGGGTCACAAAAGTAATCATTTTAAATATAGATATTAATATTAAAATATTGACATAATTAGTGCAGAATGTTCAGAATGGGATTACATGATCCAGAATTCTGTATATTGTGTACTGTAGCAGTATATATGAGACGTGTGTGTCTCAGCGCCGGATCCGCTCAGGCGCTCACACAATCACTCCCAACACAATGACTTCACGCAACATTACAATCCAATCTCCACAAACACCACATCAAAGAGAAAACCTAACAAGATGAGAAACTCAAACCGGCAGACGACGGCTTCATTCCTCGCTTGGGGCGTTAAAGAAAGAAAGACCTCGGTGAAGAACGAGCCGAAGCAAACGCAGCGCTGCAGCGGGGATGAACTGAGAGTTTGTGAGGCTGGCCGACCCTTGACCCTGAGCTAAAGAAACCCAGATTCATTTCCACGGACACATCCACATCATCTCCATCGTCCAGCAGGAGCGTCCTACGTGTCATTAGTGCCGTAATTAGTGCTCTTCCTCATGTGAAAGATGTTTTGATTGGGTCCAGTAAGCAGCATCAGGACGGCTTTACACGGGTGCGAAAAGTCATATTCATAGAAACTCATATTTTCATCAAATGTAAAAATCGAACTAAACACAACAGTTTTGAAAGTTTTCATTATTGATTGATATAAAATCACATATTACATTTATATATATATATATATGTGTGTATTTTTTTCCCCTTCTTGGTCTTGTTTCATGATTTTTAGATGTTATTTTTTGCTGGAAATATG
>QVTF01007578.1:2500-25497 GCA_003573665.1 Oxygymnocypris stewartii
GGAGTAGGTTACTTGTTTTGCAGGACCCAAGGGAACAAAGGGAGGAGAATGCTGGTTGGAGGAGCGTTGGACGGTTCTGGCGGCCAATGAGAAGACAACACACGTCGACAGATATTATAAATGTTCTGCGAAAATGTTTTCCTGGGTTGGTTCTTTGTAAGACTTGTGTCTGAGAACGACCCAGCGCGCTGTTCTGATCAATAAATTTCAATACTTTTTATATTTCGCCTTCCTTCAATTTTTGATCACGCAGGACGTTTGAAGTCCAACACGAGTAACACTCGAATGTAAACAAAGGGGTGTGTTTGTGGAGTGATGTACAACAGCTTCAAACTTGGCAGCAGAGTCAGATTGTGCAGAGGACTCGTCTGGTTCCCGCCATTTAATTAAAATATTAAAAGGTTATTGCGACTTTTTATCTCATAATTCTGACTTTTTTTATCAGAATTGCGTGATATGAGTTCGGAATTCTGAGAACATAGCCCCCCCCCCCCTCAAAATTGGACGAGTTTATATATCGCAATTCTGTGAAAAAAGTCAGAATTATGAGATAAAAAGTCGCTATAACCTTTAAATTGTTTTATTCAGTGTCGGAAACGGGCCTCCGTAGGATGTTGTATTAAAAGTTGAAGTATTAAAAAAAAATTGAGTTTTAAAGAAAACAAAAAAATGGACAAAGACATAAACAAACTTCAGCTACTTAAAATTACAAATTAAAATATCTATAAAAATGTTTAATATGAATGAAAGCCATACTCCTGGTGTTACCTGAATTGTGCGTCTCAGTCTCGGTGCAGGGGACTTTGTGAATCTTCCCTCCTTTATACACGAAACTGCCTTCAATCACCTTGAAGTCCAGATATCGCGTGACCTCAGTGTACAGCAGCATCTTCACCAGAGGACCTGAAGGAAACCACGGCGCTATGAGTTCTGCGATTGAATCCAGTCATAAAAACTGAATTTATGATAACGCAGAATTTGCCAAATTTGGGATGAATTCAATCAGAACACTGAAATCGAGACGCAATATGAACTAGTGAATATTAAGTAGCAAAAATACTATTTAAATATGAATCGTCCGTGTTCTGCGTGTCTGTGACGTGAATATGATCTGGAGTCGCTTCACGAGCGTTTTATAGTTTCTTTTGCGGAAAACTATCGTCATAAAAGTCTTCACAGCAACCCGTCAAAATAAAGGTTCGGATTAACGAAGAAACGGCGACAGAGCTGTTCCTCAATGTACTAATACAAGCATTATTAAAACATTATGTTTTAGGGAATATTTATCAGAAAAAATATTTCGCAGAATAATTTAATGTAAAATAATGAATTAAAAAAATCTAAATCATTAATTAGTGATGCTTTTGATTATTACTGTTAATGAAATATACACTTTAATAAATTGCTATTTAATATTCTCAGTCTCTTGATTTCAACTAGACATGTTTTTTGATGAATAAAATGTAATTTAACCATTAAATGGAAAAAAATTGAATTTGGTAGAAAAAAAGGATTTCATGGGGTCTACATCATCACTGCCACACACATACACGCACACACACTTTCTCTCACACACACACACTCTCTCTCTCTTTCTCTCTCTCTCTCTCTCTCTCTCTCTCTCTCTCTCTCTCTCTCTCTCTCTCTCTTTCACACACACTCACCGTTTGCAAGCAGGAACTTGGGAATCAGATCTACGTTCCAGTCTTTCCCGCATCCCATTGTTTTTGAAGGAGCAGAAACCTGGAACCTCTTATAAAGCTGTTCAGAAGAACAAACAAACAGTAATGTGTGTGTGTGTGAGTGAGAGAGAAAGAGAAAGAGAGAGAGAGAGAGAGAGAGAGAGAGAGAGAGAGTGTGTGTGTGTGTGTGTGTGTGTGTGTGTGTGTGTGAGTGCGAGAGAGAAAGAGAAAGAGAGAGAGAGAGAGTGTGAGTGTGTGTGTGTGTTAGACAGAGTGTTTGTTTGTGTGTGTGTGTGCGCGTGTGTATCTCTGTGTGTGTATCTCTCTGTGTGTGTGTGTGTCTGTGTGTCTGTGTGTGTGTGTGTGTGTGAGAGTCTGTGTGTGGTGTGTGTGTGTGTGTGTCTGTGTGTGTGGTGTGTGTGTGTGGTTGTGTGTGTGTGCGCGCGTGTGTGTATCTCTGTGTGTGTATGTCTGTGTGTGTGTGTGTTTTCATGTATATGTACCTCCTCCAGAGGGGATATTGAGGCACTCTCTCTCTCCATAATACGGGTTGGAGTCCATATGAAGGACCTTCTTCCCGCTGACGGACATCAGTCCAGATAAAACACATTCCTGCAGCACACAGATCACTGCTCATCACACACAGATCTAGTGCTCGAGCTGATGTATGGCACCTGGCGCCCGTGGCATAAACACAGTCACTATATTAAGACTGTTTCACCAGCTAGCAATAGACAAGGGCTAACCAGTCTTACTTTTCATAATCAAATATATCTATTTCCATCTGAATTTAAAGTCATGACCGGTCTCGAAAGAAAACAATTAGATGACTAACTTTTTAAGGCCGGCCCCTGATCTAGTCTGATCTCAGATCAGTATGCAATTATTTCTTACCTTCAGTCCGGTTCCCAGAACAATCACATCAAACTCCGGCATCCTGAGGCTCTGCGAGCGAATCCAGACACACTCTGCTTCAGCCCCGAGTGTCTGTGATTATTATATTATCCTAAACTCATAATCCTCTTGTTACCCGAGGCCACAGGAGGGCTCAATAATGCAACGCATTAAACTGTCAATGCAACGAAATAACTGTATATAAAAAGTATTTATATATGTATTTATGCATTGCTTGCAGTTTTTCTCAATTGCTTAAACACATTTCTCTAAATTATGCCTCTTTTTTTCCACAAATCCATAAGTTTTAACTCAATTCCCCTAACTTCCAATATTCAGGTCAAAATGAAGCTCTCCACAAAACAATCACTCTTGCTGAAAACCCAAACTTTATAACACTAACTTTATAACTAATACTTAATGCACACACACACACACACACACACACACACCACACACACACACACACACCACACACACACACACAGACACACAGAGAGAGAGATACAGATACACACACACACACACACACACACACAAAAGACACACTCACACACACACAGAGATACACTCACACACACACACACACCACACACACGCACACACACGCACACACACAGAGAGAGAGACACAGACACAGACACAGACACACACACACACACACACACACACACTCTCTCTCACACACAGACACACACACACACACACACACACACACACACAGAGAGAGAGAGACACCACACACACACACACACACACACACACACAGAGAGAGAGTGCGACACACACACACACACACACACACACGCACACACACTGAGAGAGAGAGACACAGACACAGACACACACACACACACACACACATACACACACACACACACACACACACAGACACACTCTCTCTCACACACACACACACACACACACAACACACCACACACACACACACACACACACACACACACACACAGAGAGAGAGAGACACACACACACACACACACACACACAGAGAGTGCGACACACACACACACAGACACAGACACAGACACACACACACACACACAATACAGCAAAAAGAAGAAAAAATAAATCCAAGTATATTTCAAAATATACATAAAATGGCCAAAGAATCTTTGTGGTAAGTCAAATATTCTTAAACCAAGAGTATTTCACTTACCCCACTGGCAGATAATTTTACTTCTTTTAAGCAAAATTCACTTAATTTAGTTTTTTTTACCTTGGAAACAAGAATACAAATGTTAAGTAATTTTGCTTATCTGGTAAAAGTATCTTGATTTAGGAATTTTTACATATTTTGACTAGAAACAAGACAAAAATACTAAGTAAGATTTTTTGCAGTGTTCTGTGTTTTTAACATAGTGTGTTCGGTTTTTCCATAAGAAAAACCAAATAGCATTTTATCAATATTATAACTCTCTCCTTTAGTGAGAGATCTCTTTGAAGCCAGAAGTAGATATTTTTAAGTTTGATCAATTATGGGGTTAAGATCTTTTCTTATAATGATACCCACAACACTATCCTAGACAGGAATGTTATTAATACTTGGATCGCATTCATACTTAATGAGATTTGGCTGTAGAATACGCCTCTTTTAGCGCTCATTAAGTAAGTTCTTACTGAAATTAAGCGCCTACTCATTAAGTATGTGGTTTCAGAATCAATCTACTCAGAGTGGATTGAACTAACTCCGCTGTTCTGAAACAGAAATCTCAGAGTTTCCAATCTCAGGGTAAAATAAGTCAAGTTTTACCTCAGATATTGTTGAACCTCCTTTCTGAATACCCCCCTAAGCAGTGCTGGGGAACGTTACTTTTAAAAGTAGCGCATTACAATGTTGCATTACTCCCTTAAAAGTAACTAGTTGTTACTTAGTTACTTTTCATGGAAAGTAATGCGTTACAACGTTGTGTTACTCCCTTAAAAGTAACTAGTCAAATCAAATCAAATCAAATCACTTTTGTTGTCACATCACCACAGCACAAGTGCTTTGGTGAGTGAAATTCTTATGAGCGTGCTCCAGACAGTGCAAAAAAACAACAATTTACATATGGACAGTACAAATTTACAGACTGTACAGAAGACAATGTGCAAAATACACATACATATACTCAGTACACATAGTGCACTATAAAGACATACTTAGTTATCAACTACACATTATACACCGTATGGGCACATCTACATTATGTACACTATCTATACATTATGTAGTATACATAGTAATAATGTGAAGGTGCAACAGATTATAAATTAAAAATTAACAACAGATAGTTGTGCAAAGGTGCAAACAGATTATACATATGCAGTGTCGTGGATGTGCATTGTATGGTGTCCAGTGATAGCAGATAGGTTGTGTTAGTGCAGTGTGTGCGTGTAGTCCAGTTGAACTGTGTTAAAGTGCATGGCATGTTGTGTGAGTGGGAGTGTGATGTAGGTGAGTTATTTGTGACTGTTCATTAGCCTGATAGCCTGAGGGAAAAAGCTGTCCCTCAGTCGGCTAGTGCGGGATCGGATGCTGCGGAAACGTCGCCCTGAGGGCAGAGAGAGCAGTCTGTGGGACGGGTGGCTGGAGTCTTTGATAATCCTCCGGGCTTTCCTTGTACACCGCCTGGTGTAGATATCCTGGAGGGAGGGAAGCTCACCTCCAACAATGTGGCGGGCAGTTCGCACGACCCTTTGAAGAGCCCTGCGGTTGCCAGCGGTGCTGTTTCCAAACCAGGCGGTGATGCAGCCGGTCAGGATGCTCTCCACAGTGCAGGTGTAGAAGGACCTGAGGATTCTGGGGCTCATTCCAAACTTCCTCAGCCGTCTCAGGAAGAAGAGACGCTGATGTGCCTTCTTCAGCACTGCATCTGTGTGAGCAGACCATGTGAGATCCTCGGTGATGTGAACGCCGAGGAACTTAAAGCTGGTCACCCGCTCCACAGGTGTCTTGTCGATGGTGATGGGTGTGTGTTCTCTGCTCTGTCTCCTGTAATCCACCACCAGCTCCTTGGTCTTGTCGATGTTGAGTGAGAGGTGGTTCTCCTGGCACCATTTAGTCAGGGTACTCACCTCCTCTCTGTAGGCCGTCTCATCGTTGTCGGTGATCAGGCCTATCACCGTTGTGTCATCAGCAAATTTGACGATGACATTGGAGCTGTGTGTAGCTGTACAGTCGTGTGTGTACAGGGAGTACAGGAGTGGGCTGAGGACGCAACCCTGCGGTGCACCAGTGTTGAGGATCAGGGGGGATGAGGTGTTGTTGCCCATTCTGACCACCTGACTTCTGCCTGTCAGGAAGTCCAGGATCCAGCTGCACAGAGATCTGTTCAGTCCTAGAGTCTGGAGCTTCGCAACCAGTGTGGCAGGCACTATAGTGTTAAATGCTGAACTATAATCCACGAACAGCATCCTCACATAGGTGTTTTTATTTTCCAGGTGGGAGAGAGCAGTGTGCAGGGTGAAGGCAGTAGCATCGTCTGTGGAACGGTTACTGCGGTATGCAAATTGTAGTGGGTCCAGTGAAGCAGGCAGCACAGAGCAGATGTAGTCTCTGACGAGCTTCTCAAAACACTTGCTGAAGATGGGGGTCAGAGCAACGGGCCTCCAGTCATTCAAGCATGTGATTTTATTTTTCTTAGGTATGGGCACAATGGTGGATTTTTTGAAGCATGCGGGAACCACAGACAGAGAGAGGGACAGATTATGGGGCAGATTAGTTATGTTACTTAGTTACTTTTCATGGAAAGTAATGTGTTACAATGTTGTGTTACTCTCTTAAAAGTAACTAGTTATGTTACGTAGTTACTTTTTATGGAAAGTAATGCGTTACAATGTTGCGTTACTCTCTTAAAAGAAACTAGTTATGTAACTTAGTACTTTTTATGGTAAGTAATACATTACAATGTTGCGTTACTCTTTAAAAGAAACTAGTTATGTTACTTAGTTACTTTTTATGGAAAGTAGAGCGTTACATTGTTGCGTTACTCTCTTAAAAGAAACTAGTTATGTAACTTAGATAATTTTTATGGTAAGTAATGCATTACAATGTTGCGTTACTCTCTTAAAAGTAACTAGTTATGTAACTTAGTTACTTTTTATGGTAAGTAATGCATTACATTGTTGCGTTACTCTCTTAAAAGAAACTAGTTATGTAAGTAGTTATGTAACTTATGGCACTTTTCCACTGCATGGTACGGTTCGGCTCGGTACGGTACGGCTCAGTTCGGGTCGGTTTGCGTTTCCACTGCAGTTTAGTACCGCTATAGAGTGGGCGGGATTATTACACGTCGTTATAACTGCGCCGCCTCTACTGCCGTGACATCATCGTAAACGCGCCACAAACAAACTCACAACAAAGAAAGGAGACGGAATAGTGTTCTTCATTCTCGGCATGTGGATGTGTTTAACAGCAATGGAGAGGTCTATGAGAATGCTTGTGATTTACCCCAGCAGCAGAGACTGTGGTGACAGTGACACGGGCTGTAGATGAGGAGAGCAGGGATGTTTTTAACAGCAATGGAGAGGTCTATGTGAATGCTTGTGATTTACCCCCAGCAGCAGAGACTGTGGTGACAGTGACACGGGCTGTAGATGAGGAGAGCAGGGATGTTTTTAACAGCAATGGAGAGGTCTATGAGAATGCTTGTGATTTACCCCCAGCAGCAGAGACTGTGGTGGCAGTGACACGGCTGTAGATGAGGAGAGCAGGGATGTTTTAACAGCAATGGAGAGGTCTATGAGAATGCTTGTGATTTACCCCCAGCAGCAGAGACTGTAGTGCAGTGACACGGGCTGTAGAGGAGGAGGGCAGGGATGTTTTTAACAGCAATGGAGAGGTCTATGAATGCTTGTGATTTACCCCAGCAGCAGAGACTGTGGTGGCAGTGCCACGGGCTGTAGATGAGGAGAGGGATGTGTTTAACAGCAATGGAGAGGTCTATGAGAATGCTTGTGATTTACCCCCAGCAGCAGAGACTGTGGTGACAGTGACACAGGCTGTAGAGGAGGAGAGCAGGGATGTGTTTAACAGCAATGGAGAGGTCTGTGAGAATGCTTGTGATTTACCCCCCAGCAGAGACTGTGGTGGCAGTGACACAGGCTGTAGATGAGGAGAGCAGGGATGTTTTAACAGCAATGGAGAGGTCTATGAGAATGCTTGTGATTTACCCCAGCAGCAGAGACTGTGGTGACAGTGACACGGGCTGTAGATGAGGAGAGCAGGGATGTTTTTAACAGCAATGGAGAGGTCTATGAATGCTTGTGATTTACCCCAGCAGCAGAGACTGTGGTGACAGTGACACGGGCTGTAGAGGAGGAGAGCAGGGATGTTTAACAGCAATGGAGAGGTCTATGAGAATGCTTGGGATTTACCCCAGCAGCAGAGACTGTGGTGACAGTGACACGGGCTGTAGAGGAGGAGAGCAGGGATGTGTTTAACAGCAATGGAGAGGTCTATGAGAATGCTTGGGATTTACCCCAGCAGCAGAGACTGTGGTGACAGTGACACGGGCTGTAGAGGAGGAGAGCAGGGATGTGTTTAACAGCAATGGAGAGGTCTATGAGAATGCTTGGATTTACCCCCAGCAGCAGACTGTGGTGACAGTGACACGGGCTGTAGAGAGGAGAGAGGGATGTGTTTAACAGCAATGGAGAGGTCTATGAGAATGCTTGTGATTTACCCCAGCAGCAGAGACTGTGGTGCAGTGACACGGGCTGTAGAGGAGGAGGGCAGGGATGTTTTTAACAGCAATGGAGAGGTCTATGAGAATGCTTGTGATTTACCCCAGCAGCAGAGACTGTGGTGGCAGTGCACGGGCTGTAGATGAGGAGAGGGATGTGTTTAACAGCAATGGAGAGGTCTATGAGAATGCTTGTGATTTACCCCAGCAGCAGAGACTGTGGTGACAGTGCCGGGCTGTAGATGAGGAGAGGGATGTGTTTAACAGCAATGGAGAGGTCTATGAGAATGCTTGTGATTTACCCCAGCAGCAGAGACTGTGGTGACAGTGACACGGGCTGTAGATGAGGAGAGCAGGGATGTGTTTAACAGCAATGGAGAGGTCTATGAGAATGCTTGTGATTTACCCCCAGCAGAGACTGTGGTGACAGTGACACAGGCTGTAGAGGAGGAGAGCAGGGATGTGTTTAACAGCAATGGAGAGGTCTGTGAGAATGCTTGTGATTTACCCCCCAGCAGAGACTGTGGCAGTGACACGGGCAGTAGATGAGGAGGGCAGGGATGTTCGTGCAGGTGTGCTGCGTTACTTGATTAAGTTAGTTAACTATTCATGCAGCGTGTTCTGTAAAGTGAATTATCAATAAACCTTTGAATATTTCAAAATTTACAATGTATCCCTTGTTTTTTTATGTATGTGATGTTTTTTATAATCGTGGCATTAATCATTTGTCTTTTTCAAGAGGTTCATTACGTGCTCATACAATAATACATATTTAATATAGTCTGGAGGTACACTTATTCGATCAGATTGTTTTTAATTGAAGCAAAACACAGATACAAAGGTAAAAATATAAACAGAAGACATACTCTGAAAATATAGCAAGTTCAAATGTATATACATAAGGCTTTTTCCTTCGGCGTCGCGCCATCAAGCTCTCACTGGATCCGCTCCTCGACTAACAACGAGAGGAACGTCTGAACTTCCTCAACAGACAATGAAACAGATAATTTGTGGTTGATGCAAAAAGCTGCGTCCGCTCCTTCGCTGGCTGTGCTGATTTAAATCTAGCGGGTCGGGCTGTAGAGAAGGGTCTCGTGTCGCAAGTTCAGTGACGCAGTAATGACGATTTTCTCCGGCCAATCAGTGAACAGCAGAGTTTACACGTCACGTTTTGGTAACGGCCCAAAAGTGAACCGTACCGAACTGTACCGTGCCGTACCATTATCAATAAACCTTTGAATATTTCAAAATTTACAATGTATCCCTTGTTTTTTTATGTGATGTTTTTTATAATCGTGGCATTAATCATTTGTCTTTTTCAAGAGGTTCATTACGTGCTCATACAATAATACATATTTAATATAGTCTGGAGGTACACTTATTCGATCAGATTGTTTTAATTGAAGCAAAACACAGATACAAAGGTAAAAATATAAACAGAAGACATACTCTGAAAATATAGCAATACCATGCAGTGGAAAAGCGCCATTAGTTACTTTTATGGAAATTAATGCATTTTTAGTAACAAAACAGACATTTCGCACAACTTAATATTACACTTGGATGTTTATATACACTTTTACATTAAATAAAATTAAAGCATGATACAAAAGATACATTGTATTATATTGTCAACCTCTACTGTTGTCTATGAGCATGCAGGGTGTTCTGAACGAGTGCATTTTGTGAAGTGAGTTGCTGGAACAAGGAGAAGTGAACACTTTGTAGGGACCCTAGATCGGCGAGATGCTTAACGCAAGGTTTTGATGGCCTTTCTCATATCCTTAGATATACAGAAATATATAATAGGATCAAAACACGTGTTTAAAGTGTTCAGCAATAACGTCTTCATGCGTCAATCCGGAACTTGTTTTTTGATGAAGCCCACTATGTGTGATGCATTGTAGGGTGTATGTAGGAAAGTAATGCGTTACTTCCTTAAAAGTAACTAGTTATGTTACTTAGTTACTTTTTAGGGAAAGTAAAGCGTTAAAATGTTGCATTACTCCCTGAAAAGTAACTAGTTATGTTAGTTACTTTTTATGGAATGTAATGCGTTACTTTGTAAATCTGTGCAGGGCTTGCTTTTTTGTTTTTAATATAAAAGGTTGTGTTTTGGCAAATGTAAACACCCTTTTACAACAAAAGTGAAATGAATGCGCCTCAGCAAATTAATTTCTGTATAGTAGAGTGCAGAAGAAGGTTCAACACAATTCAGCAATAAAAAAAAGAAGCACAAATTTTTATCTAGAGTAATTGTTGCTTATTGAATTGGATCATCGAAGGTTAGCAGGTTAATAAAATGGGATTAAATACATAAAGTATATTAGTCAATTATTGCAGGTTTGCGTCATATTCCGATGTGCATTTCACTGTTTTCATTGATTTTGAGAAATACTGAATTTGTTTGTTTTTTTGCTCACATTTATTTTAGAACTACAATAACATTATATGGAGATTTGTCAATCAATGGGAAAAAAGTAACTCTTGTAAAATAAAAGCAATGCGTTACTTTAGTTACTTGAAAAACGTAATCTGATTGCATCACTTGTAATGCTTTACCCCCAACACTGCCCCCAAGCCATTTCACAAATGTGTTATTTTATGTTTCACAGACGAAAATAAGTCATACAGGATTAGAACGAGAGTAGAGTAAATGATGACAGAATACTCACAATTATTTACTCTTCCATGAAAACATTTGCAGATGAGTTTTTGTTGCATTATGCCGTTGAAGGTGCTGCAAGCTTGTAATATTTGAGATTATTTATGAATAAATCAGTCAGTTGGTTGAGAACACCGATACATCACAATTTACATTTACATTTAGTCATTTAGCAGACAATTTACCCGCCAGGCATTGCGCAACACTTCAGCAGTTGTAGGGTGAGGTGTTTTTACTAAGTGTACTAGCTCATATTTGTGTGGTTTGTACGGGGTTATAAAGTGAATAAGACAAAATCATATGATTGTGATTAAATAAGATTAAAACAGATATTTAATATCGACAAATTACATTTATTTTCATATTAAACATCAACACAGACATTTCGTAACACTTGGATGTTTATATACACTTTACATTAAATGAAAGCATGATGCAAAAGATACATTGTATTATATTGTCAACCTCTACTGTTGTCTATGAGCATGCAGGGTGTTCTGAACGAGTGCATTTTGTGAAGTGAGTTGCTGGAACAAGGAGAAGTGAACACTTTGTAGGAACCCTAGATCGGCGAGATGCTCTCAGGTTAGTGATATTTTTACAAGGTGTAGGATCCTTTTCTGCTTGCAGCCTAAGTAAATTGTAGGTTACAGTATGATGTCTTTGTACATTTGTTTTGGGCAATTTAATTACAAGACATTTTAGTGATGCCATTCTTAAGTTTACGACAACAGCAACTAATCGCTTTATTAGGCTTAACATTGCATAAGGTTTTGATGGCCTTTCTCATATCCTTAGAGATACAGAAATAATAATAGGATCAAAACATGCATTTAAAGTGCTCAACATTAACGTCTTCATGCGCCAATCCGGAACTTGTTTTTTGATGAAGCCCACTACGTGTGATGCATTGTAGGGTGCAAAACTGATGGCAAACACAAGGAGAGTCCCCACAACCAGTCCAATCACCCGGAGTTTACGCTGCCGCTTGATGAGGGGATGCTTTGTCAAAATACAAATCAAACCGATGTAACAGAAGCAGCAGATAAGGAGGGGTAGAAGGAAAAACACCGCCGCTAAACTCAGTCGCACTGGAAGCAATGCTCTCAGCTGTTTCGCTGTGAAGCTAATATAACAGTTCTGAACATATAGGGAGCTATTGTTGTCCACTTCCTCTGAATCTGAATATGCTGCCATGTATGGAAATGCTGAAGTTACTACAACAAACATCCAGATGAAAGCGCATATAAGTATGGTATAAATTAACCTTCTTGGACTTTTATACTTAACTGGAAATGCTACACACACATAGCGCTCAGCACTGATTGCTGCCAAGAACAGGCCACTGGAATATAGAGGAGCAAAGAACACGATCACACTGAAGCGGCACAAGACACGGGGCATGTTCCAAGCCATGTCATCTGCGGCCTCTTTCATCTTTAAAGGCAAGAAGGTGAGGAAGATGAGGTCAGAAATAACAAGGTTCAACATGAATATGTCAATGGGGATAGGTTTACGCTGAATCTTGCGAATACTTGAGCAGAACGCCAGCAAAGCATTGGGAAAAGCAATCAGGAAAGTGATGATAGTAATGACGAGGAACGCTGTCGAATCTTCTGACATTGTGGTTCTTCGCTTTCCTGTAGAAAACAATCCTGCGAGTTCTTACGACAGCACCTGTAATATATAAACACATACACTCTTTTTTAAAGGGGTCATCGGATGCCCATTTTCCAGTTGATATGATTATTTAAAGTCAACATACATTGGTTAAAATTTCTCAATTGTAGTGTAAAAAACACCTTCAGCCTGTCAAAATCAGCACGCCGTTTTTAGTGCATGTTGCTTTAAATGCTAATGAGCTCTGCTGGCCCCGCCCCCTCTCTTCCGTGGGGTGATGAACAGCACTGTTTACTTATGCTGTGAAACTGGCTAACTAGCACGTTATTAAGAAAGGCTATTTGCAAAGATTAAAAAAAACCCTTATACTCACGTCTTCTGTATATGAAGCTAGACCACGAATGATTCGCATGAACATAGATGCATTTATGTAGATCGGGGATCAGCGCATTCACTTCAAAGTGAAACTAACGTTAATCCTCTGCGTCTTCAGCGGCTCAGATGTCAGTGCTACAACAACTAAACACTTCAGTCGCTTAATCAGAGACGTCTTGTCTTCCCTGCACCGGACGACAGCTCTCAGCTCACTCGGGGGGCGGGGCAAAGGTAAGACTGACCTGTCAATCAAATATCATGGGAGGGGCTTGTACAGAACTACATCATTCTGACGGGAATCTCAGAACAGCCTGATTTCACACTGGGTGGATTTGTATCTGTTAGAAAGGCTGGGTCTGTACTCGTGCGCTATCTTTGACCTGTCCGCAGCGCAGAGAGCGCAAGAGAGACTCAGCAGAAAAGTGCAAAAACTGTGCGTGTGTTGAAGTGTGCGTCAATGAACAAAAGTAAGTTACTTGATTAGTAAGTTAGTAATAATTGCTAGTTAAACACTTCGTTATGAATGTGTTTGTGTTCATATGTGTTTAAGTGATTTAAGCATTTACCCGTGTTAACCGTGTATCGCGCTGTCACGCACATTTTAATATGCATTGCCGTCATTATCAAAATGACTCGAGTTCTTACGAACTATGGTGTAGTAATGTAAACAAATGTAAGATTCCCTATTCCACTGTATGCTACTGCCATATTTGTAACCGAATCGCTGTTTATCTGAAGTTTATGTATACGATGTTCATGCTCACGTCCAGTTTATGTAAATTACCTCATAAGCATTTGAGTATAAAAGCGGTTGTCATTACTAACCACTAGGTGGTAGTGTTGTTAAACAGTTTCATTGTTGTTTATATAATTTGGATCTTTGATGACATTTAATCTGGGAATTTAATAAGAAACTAAGTATTTTATGTGAATGTCTTGGAATAATATTTGAAACATGTAACTTAATCAACCTCTTATTCTTTTTCTATTGTAGACCACACACACTCTCACGAATACCTAATTGATCACCTTTAATGCCCTTGTACAGCTGTGTTGTGTGCATCTTGGTTGCAAATGACTCCTACGCTAAAGAGAAATTAAACTATTTGAACGAACTGATCAGACCCTGTGTTTTGACTGACACTCTTTGAGGAAGGCTAGATATCAAACTTTACCTAATACAGTCCTTTTAGTCATACTCCAGAATATGGTCCTTCGAGCCGGATCTGGCATTTCTCATGGACAAAGAATTGATCAGTAGCAACATGCAACCAGAAGAAGCATTGGCACAGGTTGTAAGACCCAAACGTCAGGTTCATCATCCTGCTTACCTTAAAGACTACGAACTCAAGACTGTGCGTCAAAGACAAGTCAGGCAAACAGTATTTCCTCACACAACACAGCATACACAAGGGCTTGGAGGTGCTGCAGAGAACATCACTTCTCCTGTTTCCAGAGAATCAAATCCTATAAGTCAAGATCCATGGGACACCTTGGATGAATGGCCTGTTGCCTACGAGAAGGAACATACCTTTCAGAATGTGGATGACACTGAACTGCAACCACCTTGCCCCAGTGCAGCCCCAGTGCAGCCTATTCACCAACCTCAGCCTTCTCCATATCACCGGCCATGGGAAGTACAGCAGTCTACTCCTTTATCACAGACATCCTATACTACACAGGTATGCCACCCTTGCGTCATGAAACTGCATCTTACCATCAAGGGACTAAGTTGCCTTCATCAATGCTCCAGCCCACTTATGGTCTGCGACAACAGAGAGCCTACTCCACAGCACCCGTCATCAGGCCACCCCAAAATATTCCTATTATGACTAGAGGCTCCTCACTCAGTTTGAATCAGGAGACTGTCTATCAACATCTGCCCAACCCAGCAGAGGAAAGCACTATATATCCTCCAGGTGACTCTTATATGCTAGACATTTTAGGAAAGATGATGGGAGAACTCCAAATCATGAAAGATCAGATTCTGTCAGCTACACCTATTAGACCACAGATGAATCCAGTCCAGTTGGGTGAGTTCAATTACCCAAGTTCCACTCATTTGCAGCATCCAGAGGAAACAAGTTTCACTCCTTATCAGAGAAGAGCTCAGCCACCATCAGGTTACTGCCCAGATACTCCTGTCCCTCGTCAGATTATGAGAACATTGTTTGAACACCCTAGAGAGACTATTACACATCCTAAGCAGGTGCATATGCAGTCCATTGGGCCGAAGTCAGCTTATAGAGCTCCTTATTCCTCATTTACGAATCCTGCAAGACAAGAAACTACGTACTGTGGTCAAATGCCTACCATACCATACTTTAGCAGCAAAGACCCCAGTGAGTTTACACGGTTGAAGATAGCCCTTGAGAATCTCTTACCACCTGATGCTACAGAACTGTTCAGATACCAAATCCTGTTGGATCATCTGAGACTGGATGAAGCTCGCCTGGTGGCAGACTCGTACCTCAATTCATCATCCCCATACTCGGATACTATGGCAGCTCTGAATGAAAGGTTCGGTCAGCCACACAAGCTGGCACTTAAGAAGATCGCCAAAGTGATGGATTCCCCAGACATCAGGCGGGGAGATGCTGAGGCATTCGACAAGTTCGCTTTGCAGATAAGGGCTCTTGTTGGTATGTTAGAGACTCTGGGAGATAAAGGTGAAGCTGAGCTTCGATGCGGGTCACATGTGGAGAGACTACTGAGTAAGTTACCTGCTGAGATGAGATCAGGTTTCCGAAGACAGATGTACCACCGTCCTGGGTCAGTGTATAACCTTCGTGAGTTCTCTGAGTGGTTGCAGTATGAGGCCTGGTGCCAGAGCAGTGAAGCACAGGTCAGTAACAGAGGCCAGAGAGTGGAGCATAAATCAGAGCGCAGACGAGAAATAAACCCAGCTGCCCGTTCAGCCACAATCCTTCATGGAACTGACGACATGGTCGTTAAGGCACCTGCAGAGCCATCCCAAGCTAAGCCAGCTAGAGCGGAGACCAAAGTTCCACTTAAAGCCTTTTGCCCATACTGCAAGAAAGAGGACCATTATCTCAGTCAGTGTCTCACCTTTCAGTCCTTCAGTAAATAACAAATGATAGACTGGATCCGAACTAATCATCGTTGCTGGCGTTGTGGGCGGACACACCAGGCAGCTCAGTGCACACTTAAGAAGCCTTGCAGTATCTGCCGGGGTAAGCATTTGCAGATCTTGCATGAGGTCAACACCAAGGGTGCCAAAGAAGATTCCTGCCTTGTTAGCTCAACTGCAGAGACCCTGTACTTGGATAGACCCACTGACTGCAGACGTGTTCTCCTGAAAGTCATCAGAGTCTTGCTACGCTACGGAGGTAGAACGCTCGACACCTATGCTGTAATGGATGACGGGTCTGAGCGGACTATACTTCTTCCCGATGCTGCCCATAAGCTCGGAATACAAGGCCAAGCTGAAAGCATAGCTTTGCAGACAATACGCCAAGAGGTGCAGACTGTTAGTGGGGCATCAGTTTCCTTTCACATATCACCAGCAAATCAGCCTCACAAGATGTTTACGATTGCAGCAGCCTTTACCGCCAAACGTCTTGGTCTGACTAACCACTCATATCCTTTGAGTGTGCTGAAGAAATACAAGCACCTGAAAGATCTCCCCCTGCAGGCCTTTGAAAAGGTATATCCTTTACTGCTCATCGGGGCTGATAACACCCACCTAATAACACCAATAGAACCTGTCCGTCTTGGCCCACCTGGTGGTCCGGCTGCCATCAAAACAAAGCTTGGCTGGACCCTGCAGGGACCAGTCAGGCTCCTAGAGACTCAGTTGATGCCACAACAGTGCCTTTTCCTGTCTCTTACCCCCACAGAGCTGGAACTCAAACGAGATGTTGAGAAGTTATGGCAACTTGATGTTCTGCCTTTCCGATGTGAGAAACAGGTCACAAGATCCAGGGAGGATTGGCAAGCCATTAACCTTCTGGAGACCAGGACGACTCGTGTGTAGGTAAATGGGATATTACGCTATGCAACACCCTTGCTGCGCAAAAGGGATTCCCCCTTCTTTCATGCTACTAAGGAGGCAGCGATGCCAAGCCTCAGGAGTATGGAGCGACGACTGATTCAAACTCCGGAGAAAGCAGCTGTATACAACACAGAGATAGAGAAGTTGGAACTGAATGGTGCAGCTTCTAAACTCCTTACGGATGACAACCCTGCAACAGAGGAGTCTTGGTATATCCCGCACCATTTGGTCAGCCATAATGGAAAGGACCGTGTTGTGTTTAACTGCTCCTTCCAATACAAAGGCCTCAACCTGAATGATTCTCTGTTGCCTGGTCCAGCCTTGAGCCCCTCTCTCCTGGGTGTCTTACTTCGCTTTAGAGAGCATAGTGTAGGTATTAGCGGTGACATCCGTGGGATGTTCCACCAGGTCCTGCTGTTACCTGAGGACCGGCCCCTCCTGCGCTTTCTATGGCGCGGCATGAGACGGGACAAACCACCTGATGTCTATGAATGGCGAGTACTGCCGCCGTTCGGCACCACGTGCAGTCCATGCTGTGCATCCTTCGCCCTTCAAAGACATGTCTCATCGCACAGCACACCAGATGAAGATGTGAGACATTCCGTGGAGAGATGCTTTTATGTGGATAACTGCCTGCAGAGCTTACCATCCTCTCAAGAGGCACGGCAGTTACTGGACAAACTTCGAAAGCTGCTAGCAACTGGAGGGTTTGACATCCGTCAATGGGCCAGCAACGTGCAAGACGTCGTCAGTCACTTGCCACCAGATGCCAGATCTTCTAAGCTAGAACTATGGCTTTCACACGATAAAGTAGATCCACATGAATCCACATTGGGATTGAGCTGGCACTGTGAGTCAGACAACATAGGATTCAAGCACAGACCTGTTAACTATGGAGCTCTGACAATGCGGAACATCTATCGTGTGTTAGCAAGTCAGTATGATCCCCTTGGTGTCATTCTTCCCTTTACCACTCGTGCAAAGATGATTGTCCAGCAGCTCTGGGCAAAGAGCAGAACTTGGGATGACCCACAACTTCCTGAGGACCTTCAACGAGCATGGATATTATGGGAAGCTGAGCTTCAGTATTTACCTCGTGTAATCCTCCCTAGATGCTACACCCCATCCAGCATGGACCACCCTGAGGTCACTCAAGAAATCCACATCTTCACTGATGCTTCAGAAAAGGCATATGGGGCAGTCGCTTACCTTCGCTCCGAAGATCCTAGTGGGAGATTAAACCCCTCTCATGAAAATGGGTTCCAATCCAACTTGATTGCCTAGGTGGCGCTTTTAAGGGCAGCTGCATGAATGTTGAGCTGTTTGGCAGTCGGGTCTTTTTTTAGCTTTTTAAACAATTTTAACTTATTATAGTTTGGAAATGCATGAATAGATCATTTAGTTGTGTGATTATATTGCTATATTGGGAGTTAGGCCATGTGGATGGATTTATTTCTGGGAGATTTTGGATGGATTCTGGTATGAGGCCTACTCTTCTACAGCTGGGTGGATGATAGGAAACTATTGAGGAAACCATCTTCAAGTAATTGTTTCCCTCTTCTCCCTACAATGGCACAACCTGGACACTTGAGTGATTTCCGTTTTTTAAGAAGTTTGAGAAGATGTGCATCTCCTTTGGCTCCTGAAGTTAAGAACATACTGCAATTAAATGGGATTCTTCGACTCAGATCTCGCCCAAGGGGTAAGAAAGCTGTGAGAAATTATATTTGTTCAATATGTACAATTGTTGGAAATCGCCCTACTTCTTGTGGAACTGCTTTGGATGTTAAAAGACAACCAACTGGGCAAAGAATGTTTTTATCTGACTGTTGCTACCAACCTAAGAACTTAATTCATTTCAAGATAAACCAACACAAGTCAATACCATCTATGCCTGGTTTTCTCCTTTTAATGTGCGTTCTTTACGCCACAAATGTGATGAGCTGCACAGTGTAGCACTGAATAATAACTCAGCAGTTGTCGCTGTTTCAGAGACTTGGCTAAATGATGGTATCCCAGATTCAACTGTAACTTTTCCTGGATATACAATATACCGGCGGGATCGCAAGGGAGGTGGGGGAGGAGGAGTTGCCTTGTATGTTTGTAACACCATCAAACAAATTCGACTGACTCATCTAGAAGAGGAAGAGCATGAAGCTTTGTTGGTCTGGTTACGACCAAGTCGTCTTCCTCGAGGGTTAAGTTGTATTATTGCTGCTGTGCTATATTTTCCACCACGCTCCTCTGCAACAGCCCAACCTGATTTACTAATCTCACAGTATTTGGATAGTTGTTTCAGATATATTGAATGTAACTACCAGCAGGCTGCAATTGTCATACTTGGTGACACAAATAAGTACAAGTCTGAAACCATCTGCAGCAGACATGGTTTGAAAAAAATCGTGGCTGGAGCAACAAGAAAGGCTAGTCAACTAGACTCTATATTTACCAATATTTCCACCATGTATCAGACACCAGAGCATTTGCCTCCTGTTGGCTCTTCTGATCATCAGACTATCTTGCTAAATGCAGGAAACTGGCCCACCAAGCCTATTAAACATATTTTTTTGCAGAAAACGTACCCCTGAGACAATCAGGGAACTGGGCCTCCTTATGAACACTACTGATTTTTTTAACATTCACGAAGCTATGGATCCTGAGGCTAAGGTTGGTGCCTTTACTTTCACTATCATATCTATCTTGGATAAAACAGTTCCATTAAAGAAAGTCTCTATAACAAACACAGATAAGCCTTGGATGACTGTTCAAATTAAAGACCTGATAAAATATAGACAGTGTGCTTTTTGTTCTGGCAACAAACCCTCTTATAGGAAGTTAAAATCCATCATTGCCAAAAAAATCAAGAATGCAAAGAAACAATATTACCAGCATGAGGAGGAGGAACTGCGATGCTCCAAGCCAAAACAATGGTTTAAGTCAGTGAAGAATTTAATGGGGATGGAAGGAGATAAGAGTGACATGGTATCTCAGGATTGTAAGACTGGTGCCAGGATATCTGAGAGGACAAAAGGCCCAGCCTGTGAATCCACAAAACTGTCTCTTGCATATGTAACAGTAACATCCAGGATATCTGGGCCCCCCCTCGAGAGGACAAAAGGCCCAGCCTGTGAATCCACAAAACTGTCTCTTGCATATGTAACAGTAACATCCAGGGGTGCAGCACACTGGGGGGTCCACACCCTGTACTGACGGTCTCATCATTTCCCCCTCCCCTCATCACCTAAAATTCACTGAAAACTCATGCAATGTAATGTGTACAAAAAAGTAACCATACATGTTTGATATCTTTTGAAATGTCTCAGTGCGCCTGGTAAAATGGTCTCATTCTCCCAATCATAATGAAAAGCTAAAAGAAGTTCTAAAATCTGAGAAGTATAGTGTACAGCTTGGGGACGTGCCCTCCCCCTGATCCCCTACTCAAAACATCTCCTGTATGTAAATAAGTATTCCCTGCCACAGGATCTCAAGAAGCCATTTGGTTGCAAATTCTAAAGTCTAATTATAATACCACCATTTGGTAGGTTATTGGATATCTGGGTATATAAGGAAAGGGGACACAAGGTTCTTGGCGTCTGTAGGAGGATTGCCCGCACAACCACTGTGTGTAGTTTTCAGTTCCAGCTATGGTTAGGCGTCTGTAGGTTTGACTGCCCACACAACCACTTGTGTGTTTCATTTCCAGCTATGGTTAGGAGTCAGTAAGCTGGTTTCTCACACAGATCACTTGTGTGTAGCTTCATTTCCAGGTATGGTTAACTGATGATTCTATTCTTGTAACATTGGAATGTTGAATTATTGCTTTGATTACCTGGTCAATAAATTGTAACGTTTGATTCTATTCTAACTCTGCCTCTAAAGATTGCTTTTTCCCTATTAGAGTAGCGGATCCGTATATTTCCGCAAGCCTGCGTCAGTTTTAGCGACGGCTAATATCCGGCATCTTTTAAGTGTACTTGGATGTGGGGACGGGTTAATTCCATTCAGGGACGGCGAACGCAGTCTGATCAAACTGAACTCGGGTACGTCCATACCTCTGACTTTTGATTTAATGTTACTTTAAGCAAGACTTTGACCAATCCAAAGCTATTACGAGTGTAGCATATTGATCTGCTAACATATCTGATAGTGGCCAAAATCCTTTACTGAAGAAAACGATTGAACTAAAGTTCTGAGGGGGCTCCAAGGGGGTTATCCGATGTCTCTGATTATGTACGTGTGAATTTACGGCAAATCTTAGATACATAACCATAACTTACCTCTGACTGATGACCGGGCCTGACGAGATTGTGTCCGTGAGACCTGTGAAAACAGGACCTCTGAGCGATATAGTTTCCCTATATCTGAGCGGGTAAAGTATTAAAAGGAGCTGAAAAGAATAATCAATCATTCGTTCATATTTTAATGATGCACAGATATCATTAAAACCGTTTCATTTATGGAGTCAGATGAAATAACGAGACAAAGTATATAATAAGAAAAAGTGTTCCATTTTAATGTTCTTGTTGTGTCGTGAAAAGGAAAGACTGTAATACGCAAAGCCCTTCACCCGCTGAACGACTGCCGCCATTGGGTCGATCGAGCCGGGCTCTTACAGGATCAAAACATCATGCAACGTGAGTGTGACACTCTGGCTAGGCACTTTGCTTCTGTGTGGAATTATGCAAGCCACATTTCTTTGTCTGAGGAAGAAGTTACCTGCAAGTTGTCAAATTGTAGTGTACCTCCTCTGAGTATCGGAGAAGTTAAGACTAGACTCCGTAAAGTAAATGCAGCCAAGGCTGCTGGTCCTGACTGCGTTCCTCCTTGGGTGCTAAAGACTTTTCATGAAGAGTTGGCACCGGTGTTATGTGATATCTTCAATACATGCATTCAGCATAATATTTTTCCAAAGCAATGGAAGGAGGCTATAGTCAAAGCTGTTCCTAAAAAAGCAAAGCCTAGTTTTCCCGCAGATTATCGCCAGATCTCACTACTCAGCTGTGTTGGAAAAGTGTTTGAAGGAATCCTCAGAGATGCCATACTGGAGGATACAGTTACTCAGATCGAACCATCACAACACGGCTTTATGAGGAACAGATCAACTGATACTGCCTTGATTCAAATTCTGCAGCACTGGCATGAAGCACTTAACAGCTCCCCCAAAATGGATATACATGCTGTTTTTGTTGACTTCACTCGAGCTTTTGACACAATTAAACATTGTCAACTGCTATATTCCTTAGCTGACTTGCATGTCAGGCGACCCCTTTGGCTTATTGTAAGGAGCTATCTGAGTAACCGAGAGCAGAGAGTGAAGTGGGGCTCCAGTGTGTCTAACTCCTTTCCAGTCTCAGCTGGTGTTCCTCAAGGGGGACTTCTATCCCCTCTGCTTTTTGTCATATGCATAAACAGCCTGGACTCATATTTGCCTCCTTCGGTAATACCTGTGAAATATGCTGATGATCTAACAATCACAGAGTTTCTAATGGGGTCTTTACCAGGACTCACTCAGAAGGCTTTGGATTCTGTAGTGGAATGGGGACAGGAATTTACACTGGCAATGAATGGAGCTAAGACTGTGGACATGGTAATTAGTGCCAGGAGAGAGAACAACATTCCCTCCCCTCACTCTCCTGTTATCTCAGGACATGCAATTAATAGAGTTTCCACCTTTAAATTGCTTGGAGTTCAAATATCATCTGACTTGTCATGGGATGCCCACGTTAAGTATATGATTTTGAAGGTGCGCCCCAGAATATACTATCTTTGCGCTGCAAAAAAAGCGGGTCTTCCTTGTGATGTTTTAGTGCAAGTATACTTGACTTTTATACGGCCAGTTCTCGAGTATGCTAGTCCAGTATGGGGTGGTCTACCTAAAGGTCTCTCTGAGGAGTTAGAGAGGATCCAAAAGCGATGCTGTCGGATAATAGGCATTCCTACTTCAACTCTCCCAGCATTGAGTGAGAGGCGTGAGGAAGCCACCATACGTACTCTTACTAAAATACTCAAGGACAGTTCATCACCACTGCATTGTTTACTGCCTATGGCTCCAACACCTACTT
>QVTF01007579.1:0-25497 GCA_003573665.1 Oxygymnocypris stewartii
TTCTCCATTCTGTCTTCTCATCTCTCGCTCTCAGTCCTTCTTCTGAAAGAATGAGTCATGATTCTCCATCTCTCCCAGAGCCTCACTTAACTAACTAGAACTTGCGTTCATTGGGTTCATTTCGCTCGGCGTGTACTAAATGTGTCATCTGTCCCCTATAGAAGTATTCAGGTTTTGTGGTAAACAGGAAGCAGGACTGTGACACCTGTCAGCGATTACAGAGAAGAGGAGTTCTTTTTGTGAGAGCTGGAGGACTCATCCAACGGGATGTGGATAAACGGGCCGAGTGGAAGATGGAGAGAAAGCACTTTGACTCTGACTCATGTGTTTGCAGCCTCAAGGACACTTCAGATAGTTCTGACTGTTTGGAGCAGAACATAGCAGATTATAAGGTGTAAAACAGCTTGAGTTGCTCGAAAGACACTTGGGGGCGAATTCACTGAACAGTAAAAGTTTTACATGGGGAATTATTTCAGTGCCAAAACCTGCGTGTTTTTCAGTAACCAACCGCAATCCAAATCCAGATGTGCTGTGTTGTCATTGCTATTATTTTCAGAGCAATCAGCAGAATAGAGTCTGCAGCATAAATGGCTGCCCACTGCTCCGGGTGTGTGTTCATGGTGTGTGTGTGTTCACTGCTGTGTGTGTGTGTTCACTGCTGTGTGTGTGTGTGCACTTGGATAGGTTAAATGCAGAACATGAATTCCGGGTATGGGTCACTATACTTGGCTGTATGTCACGTCACTTTCACTTATTTCAATAGGCAATCTTTTTGTTTTCGTTTTTTTTCAGTTTAAATCAGCGGGGAGTGGGTGAGATTTTTTTGGGTTCTTTAGTTATTTTAATTGGTACAAAAATGGCAAAATATCTCAGCCAGAAGATGTGCTGGTTTAAATGTACACTACCTGTCAAATGTTTGGACTCAGTAAGATAAAAAAAATACTTTTATTGAACAAGTTTAACAAAATTAAAGTAGGCATTTATGATGTTACAAAAGATTTATATTCTGAATAAATGCTGTTCTTTTGAAATTTCTGTTCAGCAAAGAATCCTGGAAATGGGAAATATATTAATGTTTTCATAAACAAATTGATTATCACAACTTCTTTTCCAGCCCGATCTCACGGCAATTCGTACATATTTTACGAGGTGGCGAATTCGTAAGACCTCACTCGTACAAATTCATAAGATTTTTGCTAAATCGTAAGTATTTTACAAGTTGCCAATTCGTATGAATTTGTATGAATGACCGACACCTAACCCTGCCCCTGAACCTACCCATCACTGGGGCTTAGACAAATCATACTAATTCATATGAATTAGCCACCTCGTAAAATATATACGAATTGCCATAGCTTTGTGTTTTCAGCATTTATAATAAGAAGAAATGTTTCTTGTCAAATCAGCGTATTAGAGAATGATTTCTGAAGGATCATGTGACACTGAAGACTGAAGTAACGATGCTGAACATTCAGCTTTACATCACAGGAATAAAATTACTTAAAAAATATATTAAAAAAAGAAAACAGTTATTTTAAATAGTAAAAAGATATTTCACAATATTAATGTATTTTTCATCAAACAATTGAAGCCTTGGTGGGCATAAGAAAAAAATCGTATTGACCCCGAACGTTTGAACGGCAGAGTACATGATCATAAAAACAAAAAATTATAATTTAAATGTTTTTCTTTGCAGTTTTACATTGAAAATGCACTGTAAGGTATGAAGGACACATCATTTTAATAAACTTGATGAGAAGAGGGTAAAGTGTTTGACTATATGTGTTCAAAGATCTCGTCTTTCAGCCGCTTCAAAGACATTCAATTCTTGCCATATTTTAGCCGTCCAATCAGCATCCTCTGGGGGCGGTTAAGCTAATTAGACGACAATAGTACCCTCAACCGCAACGGAGAGCATCATGCTTACCAGCAGAGAATTAAGCGTCAGTTTCAGGATATCTGCAAACCATTAAAATGGCAGTAATTAAAGCCCTTGTTAAACTCAAAGCTCTCATTGGTGGAGAAGGAGTTTGTACATTATAGCTGCAAAATATGGATTTAGTGAACTCAAGGTCATTCAGAGCACAGAGACCAGTCATTTATACCTTTACACATATTTAATATACTTGATATAACAAGCATCTTTTGTGAAGTATTTAGTTTGAATCGTGTGCTTGTGCTGAGTAAATGCTGCTTGCTTTGGTATGTTGTGCATGTAACGCAGTGGCCTTTTAGCGTGCGTCTTTAGTGTCTCTGTGTTTTGAACTGGGAGTATTTTGGAGGAATGACCTCTGTTTTCAGCCTGTTTACATCTCCTTCATTGATCCTCGTCCTCTCCTGTTCCTTAAAGCACAGCAGGCTCATCGCTGCGCAGACAGAAAATCATTCAGCCGGAAATAAAACAGCCACGTTTGCAAGAGGGCTTGAGAAAGAGATTGACAGATGCAGGCGGAAAAAGACAAAGTGTGTGGGAGAGAAATCGAGACAAAGGAGAAAGTGAGACAAAGGAGAAAGTGGTACTAGTGTCATTTAGATCATGAACGTAAGCAAAAGAACACAGATATTAATAATCACTGGACTTTTACGTCTGTCAAAAAAATAAAGCAGTATGAACTGCAGGTTTTATCTTGATTAATTATTGAGTTGGACGGCCAAAAGGTCATATATTTTACACAGAATTAGGTTAAAAATGCTAAATAAATATTTACAGTACATATTTATTTTCAAAAGATGATAACATGTTGATGATACACTTGTTGAATTAAACTTGCAATGTAATGTGACTGTTATTTTAGTATTATTTATATACGTTTTGTTATACTATTATAGCATTTTAATATGAATACTTATAATATTAATATATTATTAATTATAACGTTCCTATATTAGATTTATATCTATATTTTAGAAATAAATCATGTTTCCCATTTAAGGTGAGGAAAAAATTAGTGTCTGCTACATTTCTACCGAATCTTGATTATGGGGATGTGGTTTACCAGCATGCCGCCTCTTATCTTCTTTCTTCTCTGGATGCTTTGTACCACGGTGCTCTGAGATTTATAACTGACTGTAAATTTACAACGCATCACTGTGAATTATATGAAAGAGTTGCATGGCCTCCTTTGAGAATTCGGAGAAAAATGCACTGGCACTTGTTGATATATAAGGCAATTTTGGGTCATTTGCCAAATTATCTATGCTGTTTTATACAAAGAACTTTGTTTGGAAATCATTCATTGCGTTCTCAATCAAATTATAATCTCTGTGTGAGCTTTGTTAGAACTGAGCTTGGTAAAACCTCTTTTAAATATGCTGCCGCCTCAGATTGGAACCTTCTCCAAAAGCAAATGAAGTTACAAAACTTGGTGTCTTATAATTATTTTAAGTCCTTATTATGTAATCTAGAGAGCAACTTAACGGTGTGTAATTGTTTTTAACTGGATATATGTTGGTTTGTAACGTTTGTTGTAACTATGTTGTTTATTTGTATATGCAAACTCGGCTGCCTATCTTGGCCAGGACACTCCTGGAAAAGAGATTTTAATCTCAGTGTGTCTTTTCCTGGTTAAATAAAGGTATATAATTATTGTAAAATAATAATATATGATAATATTAAAATATAATTAATTGTATTATAATAAATATAATATATCAAATCAAATCAAATCAAATCACTTTTATTGTCACATCACCACAGCACAAGTGCCTTGGTGAGTGAAATTCTTACGAGCGTGCTCCAGACAGTGCAAAAAAACAACAACAATTTACATATGGACAGTACAAATTTACAGAATTTACAGAAGACAATGTGCAAAATACACATACATATACTCAGTACACATAGTGCACTATAAAGACATACTTAGTTATCAACTACACATTATACACCGTATGGGCACATCTACATTATGTACACTATCTATACATTATGTAGTCTATACATAGTAATAATGTGAAGGTGCAACAGATTATAAATTAACAGCAGATGGTTGTGCAACAGATAGTTGTGCAAAGGTGCAACAGATTATACACATGCAGTGTCGTGGATGTACATTGTATGGTGTCCAGTGATAGCAGATAGGTTGTGTTAGTGCAGTGTGTGCGTGTAGTCCAGTTGAACGGTGTTAAAGTGCAGTGCATGGCATGTGTGTGAGTGGGAGTGTGTTGTAGGGTGGTCATTTCTGACTGTTCATTAGCCTGATAGCCTGAGGGAAAAAGCTGTCCCTCAGTCGGCTAGTGCGGGATCGGATGCTACGGAAACGTCGCCCTGAGGGCAACAGAGAGAGCAGTCTGTGGGACGGGTGGCTGGAGTCTTTGATGATCCTCCGGGCTTTCCTTATCCACCGCCTGGTGTAGATATCCTGGAGGGAGGGAAACTCACCTCCAACAATGTGGGGGGCAGTTCGCACGACCCTTTGAGTTTTATTAACATTTTAATATTATTAACATTTTAAATTAGCTTTTAATTTTATTAATGTTTTCCATCACAGGAACAAATTACATTTATATATATACTATATAAATATACTATATGTGACCCTCTCTGTGAAAACCCAATAAAGTCGTTTTACATTTACATTTATATTTAGCAGACGCTTTTATCCAAAGCGACTTACAATTGCATTAAGGTTATACATTTTCACTAGTATGTGTTCCCTGGGAATCGAACCCACAACCTTTTGCACTGTTGACGCAATGCTCTACCACTGAGCCACACAGGAACACTCTACCACTGAGCCACTCAAGGAACATTATGTTTTCTACATAAACTCATCCTTCATAAGGTAAAGAACATTCTGTGAAAATGTAACCTTAATATCTTTAAAATTGACTGAGTAAGGTCATGTCAAAGATTTAAATTATAGTGAAATTAATGATTGAAATCAAACTTTGATGCTTGTTATCTCATAATTAGATTTTGAGACTTTAGCCTGGATTTCACAGAGAGAGTCACATATATATATATATATATATATATATATATAACTAGAAAACACTTTAAATTACAATAATATTTCACAATATTACTGTTTTACTGTATTTTGATCAAGTAAGTGCAGCCTTGGTGAGCATAACAGACTTTAAAAATATACAAATCTTATAAAAACTTATTTTGAATAACCCTTTTACTGTCTTTACCCCTTTTTAACTATTAAATGCATTTGTATAAAAATGTTGTATAATTTGTTTTCCAATTATCATTTACATTCTAGAGACTTATATACACTCCCCTCCAAAAGTATTGGAACAGTGGAATTCTACTATTATTGCTGTAGACTGAAAACATTTGGGTTTGATATCAAAAGATGAATATGAGACGAGATATCAACATTTCAGCTTTATTTCCAGGTATTCACATTGACATCACCAAACTCTTGCTTCTTCTGGGATGCTTTTCCAGGCTTTCACCGCAGTAGTTTGGGGGGTTTACTCCCTTCAGTCTCTTCTTTAGTGGGTAAAATGCATATTCTACAGGGTTTAAGTGTGGAAATTAACTTGGCCAGTCTAAAACCTTCCACTTCGTGCCCTGATGAACTCCTTTGTTGCTTTGGCACTATGTTGGGTAACTAGCTTGCTGCATGATGAAGGATCTCCCAATCAGTTTGGTTGCATATTTCTGTAAAATGACAGACACGATATTTCATATTTATAGTATTTCATATTTATAGTTACATCATCAATGAAGATTAATGAGCCTGTCCCAGAAGAAGCGATGCAAGCCCAAGCCATGACATTACCTCCACTGTGTTTCAGATGAGCTTGTAAACTTTAGCCTTTCCATCACTTTGGTAAAGGTTGTCTCATCAGTCCATAAAACCTTGTCCCAGAATTTTTGAGGCTCATCTCCTTTTTTTCTTGCTAATGAGTGGTTTGCATCTGTACTTTTGTTCATGAAGTCTTCTGCGAACAGTAGATTGTGATGCATTCACTCCTTCGCTCTGGAGGGTGTTGCTGATGTCACTAACAGATGTTTTAGGGTCTTCCACTACAGCTTTCACAATGTTTCTGTTGTCAACTGCTGATGTTTTCCTTGATCTATCCGTTCGAGGTGTGTTACTAACCAGTGGTTTCTTTCTTCCTCTGGAGATTTCAAATGGTTGTACTTGATATTGCCACTGTTTGTGCAATGGTTTGGTAGATTTTTCATCTTCTCTCAGCTTCACAATTGCTTGTTTTTCACCCATAGACATCTCTCTGGTTTTCATGTAGGTTACACGTCTAACTAACTATAAATGCAGTCTGCACAGATCTGAAACTGAGTGCAGACATTCAGTGCTATTTATTGTTTGAATAATCAATTAATAAGAAACACCAGGCCAACAAAACACACCTGTCAGTCACGTTCCAATACTTTTGGTAACATGAGCAATGGGTGGGTTCAAACAAAAGGTGCTATCCTCTAAGTTGTGTATCAGATCCAGATGAAAATATCTGTAAATAAAAGCTAAAATGTCGATCTCTCATCTCATATTCATTGTTTGATATCAAACCCAAATGTTTTCAGTCTACAGCTAAATAAAAGAATTGGCCTCACTGTTCCAATACTTTTGGAGGGGAGTGTATATATAAGAATATGTGACCCTGGACCACAAAACCGCTTAAAAACCGTCTTAAGTCGCTGGGGTATATTTGTAGCAATAGCCAAAAATACACTGTATGGGTCAACATTTATGTTATGCCATAGATCATTAGGATATTAAGTAAAGATCATGTTCCATGAAGTTATTTTGTACATTTCCTACCGTAAATATATCAAAACTTATTTTTTGATTAGTAATATGCATTGCTAAGAACTTAATTTGAACAACTTTAAAGGTGATTTTCTCAATATTTAGACTTTTTTGCACCCTCAGATTCCAGATTTTCAAATAGTTGTATATGGCCAAATATTGTTCTATCCTAACAAGCATATTTATTCAGCTCTCAGATGATGTATAAATCTCAATTTAGAAAAAAATAACCCTAACGACTGGTTTTGTGGTCCAGGTTTTTGTGGTCACATATATAATCTTACCAACTCAAAAAAAAAAAAATATAATATATATATTATTGCAAAGGTGAAAAAATGGACGCCACATTTAATTCTGTGACATTGTTATTTTAGTATTATTTATTATTAGTTACTATTTTTGAATATTAAAAAATATTTTATATAGCTTAGTTGATTTTTATTTTAGTTTTAGTTTGAGTTGATTTTAAAACTTATTTCACTCATCAATTTACAGTTGAAGTGTTTTCATTTCAAATTTTTCAACTAATACTGATATGTTCATTTATTTCAGCCTTTTCCCAATTAAAAGTCATTTTTTTTCTTAGTCTTAGTTAACAGTAACAACACTAATATGACACACTGATTGCATACTGAATGCTTCTTTGCATGTTTTAAAATGTTGTTTAGTATGAATAAGCAATGTAATGATGTTTGTGCTCGAGCAGCCGCACATCCTCAGGGCTCCTGATGGATCAATGACGTCACACTTTGATTAGTCTGTGAGTCCAATCGGCAAAATCTCACCAATAAATCTGATGACGATCTAGCAATGGCCTTTATAGCAGTGAGTCAGTCTGAGCACATGTGTTCATCTGAAGCTGTATGCTGCTAGAAATGATTCAGAGAGGCAGTGTTCGTGTCAGTATGAACACTTTTATCTGCATCTGGTTATTTCTTCATCTCTCTCTCTCTCTTCTGCTGGTTTAGAGAGTTCTCGTTTGGCCTTTCAGATAATTGGCTTTGTGTCCGGACCGATTTGAGATGTGTGAGAAAGAACATGCACCAGACAGACAAAACCTACTGCTCTCCACCTTCACTTCACATATTCACTCGAGCTAGAAAGAACCGACCGGCTGCAGACAGAGAAACCGAACGTCGCTCTGGAGACTTTAATCAAACTAAATGTACAGCGTCTAGTTAATCAGGCTCTCGGCCAAAGTAACTATGACTTCATTCCTTCCTGTGAGTTTGCAAAACATGTTCATGAATGATGTTATTGTTTCAGTGATCAATTCTGTCAAATGAGCTGCGGAGAAATGTTATTTTGCCTTGGAGAGTTCGCAGAGGAAAATGATTGCTGAAACGTTGCTTCGGTTATGATTCAAATGCAACAAATATCTGAGTCAGAGTAAAATGAATCTGGAAAATAGCCATTTATTCATTCGGTTTTTTACTTTTTATTTAGGTTTTGTGTTTATTTGTTTATATAGTTAGTTTGGATTTATAGTGACAATATTGAGATGCAACAGTATTATTTCATTTGTTTATTAGTTTTTCATTTTTTTTATTTTAATATTTATTTGAATATTCATTCATTTGTTTTTGTATTGTAAAGTTTGAGTTTACAGTGTTCATATGAAGATTGCATAGTATTCATTTATAGAATTTATTAACATTACTTCATTCATTCAATCATCCAGTCATTTAATTTGTTTATATTTACATTTAGTCATTTAGCAGACGCGTTTATCCAAAGCGACTTACCATTGGGGAATCATGAAGATTTATAGTGATATATATTTATAGTGTTCACATTGAAACTCGATTGTATCTTACAGAATGTATTTATAGAATCTGGGTAGTGTATTTGTTATAATTATTTGAATAGCGTTCATATTGAGTCTGAATAGTATTTATTTAATTTATGTATTTATACAATTTGATTTGCATTCATTCAGTTATTCGTTATTTCTTGATTTAATTTAATTTGTATTTATATTGTTTATATTGGAACTCAATGGAATTTATTTATAGAATAATATTTATTTATTTATGTTTTTTGTTAGTATTTATTTTGCTTGTATTTACAGTGTTCATATTGAGACCAGTATTTGTATTTATTCATTTATTTGTTACGTTTTATTTAGTTTAAATGTATTTGAATTTGAGACTTGATCATATTTATTTGTTTACAGTATTAATGTTGAGACTGTTATTTATTTACAGATTGATTTATAGAATCTGTGTAGTTTGTTTATTTGTTTTTAAAGTGTTCATATCTCTGACTTTAGTTAGAAGTCTCTGAGCATAGATGAAGACAACAATATGTCTTCTAAACCTCTGAAGATGTTTTAATTTGCTGTCTACAGCTGAAATATAATCGTCTCACTCTTGATTTGTATTATTCCGTAAAACTAAACTGTTTACAGAAGAATAAATGCATGTATCACACCATTTTAATGACCAGAAATAGACACATCTGTACTCTAAATCTGCTTGTAGTTGATGTTCTGACACTGTCAGGTATCTCCACGTTCTAGCATTCATCTTTTGCATCATTTTGCTGGTTGCCACCAGATTGAGTGAAAGTCATTTCTGTAATTAATTCCAGAATCATTTCTGTATTGAGCTGAGGAAACGTGAAAGTGATCCACATCACCTATTGCTCATGTTGAAGTCCTGGGCAGGAACCGCTGCTGACGCCTCCTGCTGGTCACAGTCACACTCACCTTGGCGTCCTCTCACAGCCTAATCTTAGAAAGACTTCAGTATAATCGAGAATTAAACAGAGACATCTGTTATAGTGTCACAAGTGCAGATGTCATTTGGCTTTATGAGATGTAGTTTTATATGCAATAGAGGATATTATTGGTGCTGTGGTACAGGTATTGTTTCAGTTGGCAAAAGCATGATATTTCATTGTCATTATATATGCTTTTGAATTAATGTTGTAATTCTATGCCATGTTATTTACTTGGCACTCTAAGGAAGTTCAAATAAAACCATAGTAACTGTCCAAAACAAACAGGCCTCAAATCTCTGGTAAAAATAGTCCCAGCGAGACAGACGGAGCTAGCTGCTGTGAGATGTGAGGTGTACTAATGTGAGTTTGGTGGTGTGTTTGCAGAGTGTCCGTGGGAGTGGGACAATCTGACCTGCTGGCAGGCGGCCAGTGTCGGCGAGGTCGTGAAGGTCAACTGTCCCGAGCTCTTCGAGTTCATGAGTCCAGAGGAGGGTGAGAGACATTGCACGCTGACATTTTTGATGCATTGCTGCTAATATAAATTGTAATAGTATAGTAATATCATTAATTATATTCAGACAACTAATTATAGTAATACAAATTAAAAGTATTAGTAACACTTGACAGTAAGATGACATTTGTTAATATTACTTAATCACAAATAATTAGCAATAGCATGAACTAACAATGACAATACTTTGTTAATGTTCATTTGAACATTTAATAATACATTATTGAAATTAAAAGTTTGTATCAGTTAATATTGTCTAATGGACCTGAGCTAACAGTACCTAACAATTCTATTTACCAAAGATCAATAAGTATTGTAGCAAATGTATTGCTCGTTGTTATTTAATGTTAGTTAATGCAGTAATGGGGCCTTATTGGAACCTTATTATTTATTACATTTATATATATATATATATATATATATATATATATATATATATAGAGAGAGAGAGAGAGAGAGAGAGAGAGAGAGAGAGAGAGAGAGAGAGAGATGTAGAGTTATGTTTTGGCATTTAAAATGTACAATTTAATATGTTTTACATTTTTATTTTTGTATTTATTAATATATTATTCAGTATATTTATTTATTATAATTTATTTTAATTAACAAGGAATTTTCAGCATCATTACTCCAGTGTCACATGATCATTAAGAAGTCATTCATATATAAACATACAGTAGAATCTCTGTGTTCGACCATGACACATCTCCAAAAAAAACATGGTTTTACCATGGTACTTTATTTTTTGCGAGCTTGATATGTTGAGAAAAATAAATTATATAAAATAAAAATGAGATTAAGGTATAGACATAAACAAGAGTTGCTGTGTAATAAAAATGTATTTTCAAGTCAATCTTTTGAAGGTTTTGGTTGTATTTGTGGTTTAGTTCAGGTTTAACAGCAAACACTGTTGAAGCAGGCGTAAGATCTCACAGAAACACTGAACCTTAGGCTTTAAATGAGATCATGAGTCATTATAAATGCACATGTGATGTATATACTCTTTTGTTCTTGCGGTTCTGCTAACAGCAGCATATTGCAGCAGCTGCTTGCAGTATGTTTAAAGCGGGAAACATGTTTGATTTATCGTTGTTCTGCTTGTTGCTTGGCTGATTTTCAGGGCTCGGCGAGATTAGCAGAAACTGTACGGAGTTCGGTTGGGCTGAACCGTATCCACACTATGTTGATGCCTGTATGTTTGGTTACAACACAACCAAGCCTGTAAGTATCTCATCCGACTGAATATAAATCATCTGGAGACAAGCTCAGAACAACTGTATACTGAGAGAGTTTGAGGGTCATAAGCACTACAGTCATTTAGGAGTACATTCTACTTTATGGTCCACCAATATGACTTAAAATCGTAACATTTTGTAATTTAACTTTCAGATTTTCGCAATTCTGGCTTATTTTAATTAACAATCCTGTGAGGGAAAAAGCTGGATTTTCAACATTTGACAGTTTTTTTCCAAGAAAAAAAATGAATTAAAAAGGCAATAGCGACTCTTTATCTCATAATTCCGACATAATAATACATAAACTCAAAGTTTATATATCGCAATTCTGAAATTTATTTTTCAAAGAATTTCAAGTTTATAACCTGCATTTGTGAGACGAAAGTTTTGATAAGTTAAAACTGTTGATAAAGTCGTAATTACCTTTTAAATTTTTTTATTCCCTCCAGAAACAAACATTTAGTCTCGATTTGACCAATTCTAACTTTTTTCTCTCAATTGTGAGTTTATATTTTACTGTTCTCAGAATTCCGAAATAAAAAATCTGAGCTGCAAAACTGTGATTGTGAGATTTTGAGAAAAGTCAGTTACCTATTTTTTTTTCTTGTCGTAAAAAAGCATTCAAACTATTGCACAAACAGAAATGAAGAAAAGCTAAAAAGCTCTGCTAAACTGCTGCGAACCAAGACTAATGTAGTTTTCTCTTCCCTTCCCAAGGACATGTACTATGCGTCTGTGAAAGCTCTCTATACGGTGGGCTACAGCACGTCTCTGGTGTCTCTGACCACAGCTATGGTCATTCTGTGCCGCTTCCGGTCAGTTTAACATATACTGATGAAACTCTAAGTACAACCCGAATTCCGGAAATGTTGGGACGTTTTTTAAATTAGAATAAAATGAAAACTAAAGAATTTAAAATCACATGATTGCCAATATATTATTCACAATAGAACATAGATAACACATAAAATGTTTAAACTGAGATTTTTTTTATTTTATGCACAAAATGAGCTCATTTTAAATGTGATGCCTGCTACAGGTTTCAAAATAGTTGGGACGGGGGCATGCTTACCATGGTGTAGCATCTACTCTTCTTTTCAAGACAGTTTGTGTTACGGGAGTTTTGGTGTTGGAATTTGGTCCCATTCTTGCCTGATGTGGTCGTCTTTGACTTATTTTTGTTTATTGATGCACCAAATGTTCTCTATATGTGAAAGATCTGGACTGCAGGTAGGCCAATTCAGCACCCGGACTCTTCTACTACGAAGCCATGCGGCTGTAATAGCGCAGTATGTGGTTTTGCATTGTCCTGCTGAAATACACGTCGTCTGGAGGGGAGCATATGTTGCTCTAAAACCTTTATATACCCTTCAGCATTCATAGTGCCTTCCAAAACATGCAAGCTGCCCATACCGTATGCACTTATGCACCCCCATATTATCAAAAATGCTGGCTTTTGAACTGAACGCTGATAACACACTGGAAGGTCTCCCTCATCTTTAGCCCGGAGGACACGACGTCTGTGATTTACAACAAGGATGTAAAATTTGGACTCGTCTGACCATAGAACAATTTTTCACTTTGAAACGGTCCGTTTTAAATGAGCCTTGGCCCACAGGACACGATGGCGTTTCTGGACCATGTTCAGATATGGCTTCCTTTTTGCATGATAGAGCTTTAGTTGAAATCTGCAGAAGGCATGACGGTTTGTGTTTACTGACAGTGGTTTCTGGAAGTATTCCTGGGCCCATTTAGTAATGTCAATGACAGAATCATGGCGATGAGCGATGCAGTGTTGTCTAAGGACCCGAAGACCACAGGCATCCAACAAAGATCTTCAGCGTTGTCCATTACGCACAGAGATTTCTCCAGTTTCTCTGAATCTTTTGATGATGTTATGCACTATAGATTATGAGTTGTGCAAAGCCTTTGCAATTTGACATTGAGGAACTTTGTCTTTAAAGTATTCCACAATCTTTTTACACACTCTTTCACAGATTGGAGAGCCTATGCCATCTTTACTTCTGAGAGACTCTGCCTTTCTAAGACATCCCTTTTATAAGTAATCATGTTATAGACCTGATGTCCTAATTAGATGCTAGATGTTCTCCCAGCTGAATATTATCAAAATGTCTTGTTTTTTCAGCCCTTTGTTCCCCCGTGCCAACTTTTCTGAGACCTGTAGCAGGCATCCAATTTTAAATAAGTGGATAAAAGTGTAAAATTTCTCAGTTTAAACATTTGTCATGTTCTCTGTGTTCTATTGTGGATAAAATATTGGCTAATTTGATTTGAAAGTCCTTTAGTTTTCATTTTATTGTAATTAAAAAAACTTTAAACAATTTCCAGAATACGGGTTGTACATGATGCATGTCAAAACATGGTATTACGATGTTATTTTTGTTACTTTATTGGCAGTGATTTAATTATGTAAGAAAAAAGGAGTATTTTACTAGAAATATTAACTGCAGTACAAAAACTGCAACTTAATTTTCTTCATGCAAAATATAATTTTATTTGATTCTTCTTTTTTTATTTGGTGTGTATTATCGACCATATATGAAATTGGCCTATTAACTTTTTGAAGTACAGTTTCCCAATTACAATGAAAATGATTTTACAGCCTGATGCAAATGAAGACGCTTTTTGAATACTTTGTTTTCTTTAGTTATTTAGAAAAGCATCTGTGTAGTGGTGCTTTAGAGTGATCTGAAGAACCTGTGTATGATGTACATTATGATAAGATGCTGAGGGCTTCAAAGAAGCATTGATGAGTGTTTGCACATTGATACAGACCCTCAGCTTCCCACCTGAACACATTAGAATTTCAATCTCCTAACAACACCGTAATCCTGCCTTTGAACATCTGTCAACAGGAAGCTTCACTGCACCAGGAACTTCATCCACATGAATCTGTTTGTGTCCTTCATGCTGAGAGCCATCTCTGTGTTCATTAAAGACGGGGTCCTGTATGCCGAGGAGGACAGCGACCACTGCTTCGTTCATACTGTGAGTAATGCACATGCACAGTGCACATATTTTCTTTCACTTCACTAAAACGTTTTAGTTTTATGCCTGAAGAAATCAGCATGACATATTTATAAAAAAAATGTTTCAATTAAATTAATGTAATATGTTCTATGTTGCAGATTTACATATATACCACTAAATACTAAATATACCAATACTAATAAAACAATAATAAACTATTACTAAATTATATTATACCATATTTCTTTCAGTATTTATTATTTAACTATTATAAATAATTTATAACAGTTTTACATTTTAAGGTACCATCAGCATATAACACTCTTTGGTTTTAATCTGGTAATAGCTGTTTTGTGTGTGTGTGGTTTAAAGTTTTTTATAGGCTTTGCTTTCACAGTGAATCACTCATAAACGGAAACTGTTAGTAGGACCGGAGTTTGGCTGGATGCTATTTGCATGTGAAATCCAGAGACTAATAATAACTCCTTCCATTCATGTTCAAGCCTTCGCCCCACGTTCAACAGCAGCACGTTCTGTTTCCCCCTGTCTGTGCCTGACAAACAGCCGTAATTATCATGAAGCCGCTCTGGAAATATTCCATTATTTCAGAATTAGCATCTGAATAGCTTATCAAAACGTGCACGCTCTCATTATACACCTGCATGAGGGCTCTGAGCTCTTTCCCCCAGCCAATCAGAGGCCATGTTAATGACATCACTTAGCACCGAATTTGATCAGAGGGTAATTGACGAACATGGTTAAAGACTTTAGGGTGTTCTGACACACAGCGGGAAAGAAATTGTGAATGGAAAAATACATGCAGTCTGTCAGACAGAAGGATGCATCATGGATCCAGTTGATTACAGCTGGCGTCACTAGGCTTGGTTGATTAGTTAAACTACCTTGCAGACCATTATGGACCAGCAATAAATCTGCTGCTATGTTCTAACAACCAGCTTGACCAACTTAAACTGGTTTGACCCAAGAAGGCCAATAATACAAAGAGAAATCTGTCTGTTTGCATTCATACATCAAATAGCCAGTGTCAGTTTTTGCACTTAAATAATTTCCTAAAGGATGAAGTCCTGTGATTTATTATAAACAGTTTCATAAAATATGTCAGAATAGGGATGTAATATCCCTACTCTGGGAAACAGAGAGGAAACAAAGTGGCTAGATTTATGAAATAGAAACAGAGACATTTCCTTCAGATTAGTGGTCAAAATATCATTGAAATGTAACTTGTTATAATATTGGAATTAAAAAATGAGGACAATTTGTATGTTTTTGTTTTCAGTTGTTGTGCTTTTAACATAATTTTATAATAATAGTATGACATTTGCAAGTCAAACTGAGCCTAACTGGTATTAATATCATTTACCAGGAATAACGCTATGAAAAATAGAAAATTGCAAATAGCATAGAGATCAAAATAGTTTATTATATATACTATATTATAGCACAATTATGACTTTACAAAAACATAATTAAAGAAATATAAGAGCATATGATAAAACAGTTTAAATAACAAATATGTTTAACATTTCTATCTTAATAATAAATAATAATGTTAATTGAATATATTTTGTGTCTTTATCATATTATTTAAGCATATTATTTAGCATTTTAAGGTCATCTTAGCTTAAATTAGCTAATTGCATTCCGACAAAGGACTTTTGCAATTGTTACTGTTTGTATAATGTGTGATTATTACTGTATTTATTCATATAGTGGTATAGTTGTGTTATAGAGTGTTTTGAATGTGCTGAACATTTCCTGCAACAGGACACCAAAAAACAGACTATTCCCGGGAAACAGGATTATTAAATGAAAATATTATATATTAAAAATAAAGGTTCCAAAGAAGGTTTTTACAGCATTGTGATAAGAACCACTGTTTTTGGTTCCCCAAAGAATCTTTCAGTGAACAGTGAAGTCTTAATGTGAGGAACATTTTAATAATCTAAAGGATTGTTTTTACTACGAACGACCTGTTGTGGAATGGATCGATTCCATGGATGTTAAAGGTTCTTCATGGAATCACAGATGCAAAGAAAGAACCTTTATTTTAAGAGTGAATGTAAAATGGATTTCTAACGGGATCCACTGGATTTTAAGCAAACCTGAATGTGTTTCTCTGTGTTCAGGTGGGGTGTAAAGCAGTGATGGTCTTCTTCCATTACTGTGTGATGTCAAACTACTTCTGGCTCTTCATCGAAGGTCTCTATCTCTTCACGCTTCTGGTGGAAACCTTCTTTCCTGAGAGACGCTACTTCTACTGGTACACCATCATCGGCTGGGGTATGTCATGGTGATGCATCATAGAAAACTTGTATTGTTTATGATTGATTATGTGTCACAGTCATAGATATTGCGGGAAATGGAGTGTGGCGTTTGTGTATTAACTGGCCACTGGCTCTTTATGATGTGATTTGTTGTTCTGGCATATGTAATGCATTCATATTGATGGTCTAAATGCATTGGAGAACAGCTTTGAGGTCTGACAAATTTCCTCTTCCTCTCGCGCTTTCAGGAACGCCCACCGTTTGTGTGACCATATGGGCCGCTCTGCGCCTTCATTTTGATGATTCTGGGTACGTGCAATGCCGCATAAACAAAAACCGATATACTGTATTTGTTGCTTTGATACACAAATGTTGGCACTGAATTTCAGTGTCACTAGTCACTACAATGAGACTATGTTTGGAAAGGACTACATGATATATTTTTAAATGTTTTAAATAAGAAAACACTGCTTTGATACATAACCTCACTATGTTGATTTTTTATTTGGGTGCTATCTGTTTATCATATCAGAAAACATATGGTTTAATCCAGTTTTATGTAGAAATGTCTTTTTGGAGTTGGATTACATAAAAATAGTCAGTAACGAGTTGAATGTGATCAACATGAAAAGGTGTGACTCATACATTTCTAATTACATTTCATTACTGTTGTGATATAATCATGCACAATCAGACCAAGAACATCTATTAACCTATATCATATTTCACATGCAAATTTATAAAGCCTCTAAGTTGGCAACAAGATCAAACTTTAAGAAAAAGTTACTACATGCTTTTTGCCATCTGATTGATAATTGAGAGTTTTTTATTAAGTATTAGGTTTTTTAAGTGCATTGAAATAACGTCCACTTTCATGTTTTGGTTCTCTTGTATTTTTGCTGTGAAATGTTTAGGTAAATGTAAACATAAATGTAACAATACATTTTGAATTGTTAGTTATTTTTCAAGAGGAACAAGAGGAACTTTAACTTGATTGTCCCTACATCCTTTTTTAGAAAAATTGTGTTAAAATATGAGAATCAAGTATGATCTTCAGGCTTCTGAGGAGCATTTATTTATACAATCATCATTTTATCGTATTGCATTATTTTTTTGCCCCACGATAAAAACTACAGAGCTATGATCATAAAAATACATATTACTAAGACATATTATTGGGAGATATAGAGACAACTGATATTTACATGCATTTTATGTAAATTGCATCTTACTTTTACTATTTGGCCATGTAAATATCAGCATCTGCAGCAGATTGCAAATTTTTGCTCGGTTTGAACCTCTGAATAAATCTGAGGTTTTTCCTCCCTTAATATGAGCTCTATATTCTCACAATATCATACTGCATGTGCCATAAAAGCCCGATGTATCAAATATGATGCTCAACCCAAAATACATATGCAAACTCTATATTTTATTTATATTATGTCCAATAAAGCTGTTCCGTTTAACATTTACGACTATTATTTCATATGTCAGGCTTCACACGGTTGGGGAAATAAATAGAATACATTTTGATTGCATTTTGTGACAATTTTCCAGACAGTATGTGCTGTTGTATATTGCGCTTTTAGGGAAATGCAGGAGGGCATCTGTCACACGCTGAATGCTATTTTCTTTCAAAAGCATGCAGTTTATCATTCTGAACTCTTAGCTGCTAAATCACGTGACCTAGCCTACCAATAGCAATAAAGTGTCTTGCAGTTAATCAATTGTTTTTCTGCAGTTGCTGGGACATGAATGATAATACTGCCCTCTGGTGGGTGATCAAGGGACCCGTTGTGGCATCAATCATGGTAGGAAAAAAACTGTTTTATATATGTGTTATGTTTTAGAGCTAAAATGTGGATGATTAAAACATGAATTAATTTACGTACTGTATGTGAATGGAGCCATGTTCCATACTATAATAAACGCATGCATTTCCTTTCAGATAAATTTTGTGCTCTTCATTGGAATCATCATAATCCTGGTGCAGAAGCTGCAGTCTCCAGACATCGGCGGGAACGAGTCCAGCATCTACCTGTGAGTGTGTTAGTCGCGGTCACCATGGAAACAGAGTGCTGTTGTTGTGTTGTGTCTGATCAGTTGATGCAGTGTATCACATGATGGTGGCTGAAATGAAATAAAAGTATTGATAGTATCCAAGCAGACACAGAACGTTCACCTAACTTTAGCATAATTGACCCTGGAACACAAACCAGTCTTAAATCACTGGGGTATATTTGTAGCAATAGCCAAAAATACATTGAATGGGTCAAAAATAACCCTTTTTATTTTATGCCAAAAGTAATGAGGACATTACGTAAAGATCATGTTCCATGAAGATATTGTATAAATGTCCGAAATATCTCGGCCAAATAATAAAAATTTAGAAAAGTTCTCTGTAGGTTTTGTATCCAAAATCTGATCTTGCCAGAACATTTCGTGACAACCTAATTGGGCTTTCTCTGTTAATTTTGGGAACTAAATAATAACAGATATAGCAACGTTCTCTGTAAGTGTTTTAATGTTGCTGGGAGGATTTTTGTGAGAGAAAGAGTATTGTCTATTGGCTATTTTTAGGTTTTGTTCTATTATTTAACCATAAGGAGTCCTTTTCAGTTAACTGAACAGGAATACATTGTATCTGTATTAATAACACATTCTATTGTTACATCCCAGTCAGATTGTTACAAATGTAAATGTAAATTCCAAAAGGATTCCTGTATGCATACAAAATGAATGCTTCCACTTATCCCAGTTAAAGCATTCATTTTGTATGCATACAGGAAACCACTTTGCATCCTTTTAGAAGCTTGAAGGCTTCAGTCCTTATTAATTGCTTGGAAAACAGTATCATGCAAAGTATGTGCTTGAGCTATTAGAGGTCCTTGAGTTCTCTTGGTGTTGAGGTCTGTTGTGTGTGGTCAGTTTCGTGTGTGTGTGTGTGTGTGTGTGTGTGTGTGTGTGTGTTTGCGTGTGTGCGTGTGTGGTATGTGTGTGTGTGTGCATGTACATGTGTGTGCGTGCGTGTGTGTGTATGTATGTGTGTGCGTGTGTGGTATGTGTGTGTGTGTGCGTGTGCGCGTGTGCATGTGTGGTATGTGTGTGTGTGTGTGCGTGCGTGCGTGTGCGTGCGTGTGTGTGTTCTGTCCTAAAGAGTGTTTGTTGTCTTTGTCGTGTTTAGCAGCTGTGCACAGAAATGCTTCAGTGAGCCCACACAGGCCGTCCAGCATTCGTGCAGGATGTCAGAGCTTTCTACCATCACGCTGTAAGTGTGTTTGTGTTTGTGTGAAAGTGTGTGTGCATCTGCTTCTGTGTTGGCCAACAAATGTGCATTTTTCATTTTTAACCGTTGTCTGTTGAGGAAAAAAGGTTGTGAATATTCACTGCACACAGTTTTTGTGGTCTTGTCTTTAGTTTTATTACGTGCACACACTTTTTAGTTGCATTCTGTTGCATTCTCTGGGAACTGAATCCATGCCTCTGATGTTGTTAGCATCATATAACTTTTATTAAGTTCTACCTGCTGGAAAGTCCAGTTTACAGTTGCCTCTTTGTTTTGGAACTGGTGGTTGAGGCTGGTCCAATCTGGTTTAGGTGGCTGGGAAGTTATTCTTGGCCTAGATCCTGCTGAGAACAAAACAGGTTTTCAAGGATGATGTCATTTAATGTAATATATTTTTATTTCACAAAAACTTTTATTGAACATATTTACTATAATATTTTACAAAGCTCAATTTTAAGTGTTATTCATCCACTAAATACATTTTGGAATTAAAAAAAAATGGGAACCAGATTTATTTTGCCATATTTTGGAATCCAAACAGTGTGGACTATAGCACAGCTGTTAATCATCCAAGCAGTTTTTATTATTGACCCACTATTTTTTAGTATTATGTCTACAGTTTTAATAAACTTTTCCATTAAAAAAATAGATATTTCTGACTATTATTTCATATCTTCGGCTGGACTTTAATTGCAGACTTTCTATTTCGGTAATGCCCAGCCAGACATAGTTGAAATATCTTCAGAAAGTCTAGAGAAGAGACACGTGTGATATTATTGAGATCTGTTGCTCAGGAGAAGTCTGAGAAGCATCTGAGAAGGTCTCGATTTGCTCTTCTGTTGTCTAGAAGAGATAATAAATCAATCAAAGAGGCCTTCTTTCGATTGTTGTGTAAGGCTCTGATCTCCAGTGCATTACAGTAGCTGTGTGTAGACATGTTGAGAGATTTAATCAGCCGTCTGAAGCGCCGCTGTGTGTGCTGTGTGTTGACAGGCGTCTGGCACGCTCCACCCTGCTCCTCATCCCTCTGTTCGGAATCCACTACACTGTTTTTGCCTTCTCCCCAGAGGATTTCAGCAAGCGGGAGAGACTGGTCTTTGAGCTGGGCCTGGGCTCCTTCCAGGTACTGAGCGTCAGCTTTTATAGTAGCAACTTTAGCGCTGTATTTTAGAAACACCTCCGTGGACACTATTTCTCTGTTCCAACCCAGTGAGCTGCCAGAAATGGCATCACACAGTAGGTGCGATCCCAACACAAGAGTTGTTCCAAACATAGGGCATTAATATTAAATGCTGCCAGAATATAAGCTTTTGTAGATTAGACAACTTCAGAATGCATTGCAAAAATCCTAGTGAAAAGTTTATTTAAAAATGGCAGATGGAATCAAAAGAAAGCATATTTTATTCAGTACTAAAGATCCAGTATCCAGTTTTGTATTAAAATATACAACCAGTATTTGTGTGAGTATGACGTATTTGTTTGAAGCCATTAGCTTAAGCTCTGTTGTAGTCAACTCTAGTTTTCACTCTACTTTTACAAATTGCTGCCTATGTAGAGCATTTAAATTCATTACATTTTTGCTTACAGTGTTATATTATTATTACTATGCTGCCTAAGAAGGTAGCCTATGTAGACAGCAAGGCACACTGTAAGAAAAATCAGAATCAGTAGAAAATGGCTAATATTCTAACAGAACATTACCAGTACAATTTCTGTTTAATTTATTCAACCCATAAAACACTATGCAATGCAATGAGTATTTCAAAATCCAGCTAAAACACCTATAAAATATTAATATGAAAATACAAATTTGCAGCTCACTAGGTTTTGGAGCTTCTTAAATGAATAGATCTCTTCAGCTCACCAATGCTGCATTTATTTGATCAAAAATACAGTAAAATGGTGAAATATTATTGCAATTTAAAATAGTTGGTTCATATTTGAATATATATACTCTATATATATTATTTTTTTATATACATTTTCTTGTGATGCAAAGCAGCCATTAATCCAGTTTTCAGTGTCACATGATCATGTCTTCTTATTATCACTGAAAATGTCTTCTTATTATCACTGTTGAAAAGAGTTTCAGATGCCATTATACATTTTTGGGATTCTTTGAGGAATAAATAAGTGCTGCATTTATTTGAAATAGAAATCTATTGTGACATAATAAATGTCTTTACTCTCACTTTTAATCAGTTGAATGCATCCTTGCTGGATAACAATATTGATTTCTACCAAACTTTTGAACTGTAAAGTACTTTAAAAGGAGATCCACTTCACCACATACTCACTTTAACTCTCCACAGGGGTTTGTGGTTGCCGTGCTGTACTGCTTTCTGAATGGAGAGGTAAGAGCTGTCGTTTTGATATTCTCAAATGCATGCAATCAGCTTTGATATGAATTTTACATATGTCTGGGTTTACAAAAAAAAAAATATATATATATATATATATATCCAATATTTCTACATAAAAAAACATTTTGAGTTACTGCCAAGGAATGCCCTAACCATATGTGATGCGATTAAGTAAGAAACAATCAGTTTCTTCCATGTTAAAGCAATAATTCACACAAAAATGAAGCAACTGCATATTACTACAAGACAGTTTGTGTTGCATTGCTCCAAGTAGCCCCGCCCACAATGAAATCTCATTGGTCCAAACATAAAACATCAAATATATGCCCTGATTGGCTACTATATTGTGCAGTATTTAGCTTTCTGTGTCCACAAACGTGTCACGTCTGGCTTGGACATGGTATAAAGCATGAGAGAGAGCGTGGACTGGTGGAGAACGCGTGCACCTTTACAGCTGAGTACATTAAAAAATGACCTTTTCAAGTTTCTCCCTAAAGGTGCAGTCGGAGATAAAGAGGAAATGGAGGAGTTGGACGGTGAACAGGTACTTTGCTGTGGACCTGAAACAGCAGCGTCACCCTTCGCTAGCGAGCAGTGGGGTGAACGGGGGGACGCAGCTGTCCATCCTCAGCAAGAGCAGCTCACAGATACGCATGTCCAGCCCTCTGGCCGAGACAGTCAACCTCAACCTGCCCACCTGAGCGCCTGATTGGCCCGTCCGTCCATAAGCCCCGCCCTCCAACTCACCCTCTTCACCTGCAGTAGGGCCGACCAATCACTATTAGAGAAGAACAAATAGGCTAATAATTAATGACATCTCTGGATAGTATTTAAAGATTCCAAACAAGATCCAGACCATGTCACCCATTATCGGTTAGAAACGATTCGTCCAGGGGAAATAATTATAGTGCCAAAACTGTTTCCAGCTTAGAAGCTGCAATTCAGGTTAGGAAGCTTTTCGACCATTACACTACTTTCTAAAGGCTTTCTAATTAATCTAATGAGTAAATAACAAAAGAATGTTATTTTTAATCAAGAACAGGGGCTGTATGATTCACACCGCGGCGGTGGAAATTAGAGTGAATTTTCATATCGCATTTTGAGCCATAGAGAATGTGAGCGGTTTGTGGTTAGAATGTAGTCAGAGAAACATCAATCCATCCAACAGCACATTGCGTTCTAGTTTAAGTGTAAATCAGAGATCTGAGAGAGAGAGACAGGTTACATTTCAGTGTTACAGTAAAATATAATAATATAAAGTGCCAAAACATGAATATTCATATTTCATGTATTTCAGTTGTTTATCTTCAAGCTACTGTGTTTATCAGATCTATAAAAGAAAATGTACAGACTTCGTGTTGCTCGTTCAGATGCTGTGTATTTGATTAAATGTTCTCCACAGAGAGATTGTTAAACATATTTTTTTTACAATCAGCCGTAAGTACAGAGTATGTCAACAATATAAAGACTTATGAATGACTCATGAATTTAGATTATATGTAAATGTTGTTATGGCTTTGTGATTTAGCTTTTGGCCAGTGTTTTCTTATTGTCATGCGAATGGTTTGTAACTACACAGAGCCGATATCAGCAAATCAAGGATTGTCAAAAAAACAGTTCCGTAAACAGTTACCGGAGCGAGGAGGCTATTCCACAAATCCCTCTGATTTATTCTGAAGTGCCTGATGGTCACAAAAATAGCTTTGATGGATCTACTCTAAACAACCAGTGCCATGCAGTATTGATTTAGTTATTAGTCATTTAGTAGTGTAGATTTAATTACATTTCTACATAGTAGGAATATCTTAATTTATACACAGTATTAGAGAGACATTTCCAGAGCTTTGAGATGCGCACATCAATGCCATTACATTACTATCAGGTGCATTATAAATGCTTTTAGGGCTGACATGTTCAACTGTGAGAGGAATGAGATGTTTGAGTGAGATGTGAAAGTGTTAAAGGATATTTCACCCACAAATGTTGATTGTGTCATAATGTACTCACCTTCATGTCATACCAAACCTGATATTTTAAAGGTTTGTACTAATAAGGCAAATTCACACCACACAGACACACTCCAACAAACTAGTCTGTTGGAGTTTGTTGGATCAGTGTGTTACCCCTGTTGGCGTTGGTTTTTACCCGACTGAACATGCTTCTAGATATAGGATCATCCATTTTCTCCCCAGTCAGTGAGAGTTGGTTTTTACCTGAACATGCTTCTAGATATAGGATCATCCATTTTCTCCCCAGTCAGTGAGAGTTGGTTTTTACCTGACTGAACATGCTTCTAGATATAGGATCATCCATTTTCTCCCCAGTCAGTGAGAGTTGGTTTTTACCCGACTGAACATGCTTCTAGATATAGGATCATCCATTTTCTCCCCGGTCAGTGAGAGTTGGTTTTTACTGACTGAACATGCTTCTAGATATAGGATCATCCATTTTCTCCCCAGTCAGTGAGAGTTGGTTTTTTACCGACTGAACATGCTATAGATATAGGATCATCCATTTTCTCCCCAGTCAGTGAGAGTTGGTTTTTACCTGACTGAACATGCTTCTAGATATAGGATCATCCATTTTCTCCCCAGTCAGTGAGAGTTGTTTTTACCGACTGAACATGCTTCTAGATATAGGATCATCCATTTTCTCCCCAGTCAGTGAGAGTTGGTTTTTACCCGACTGAACATGCTTCTAGATATAGGATCATCCATTTTCTCCCCAGTCAGTGAGAGTTGGTTTTTACCCGACTGAACATGCTTCTAGATATAGGATCATCCATTTTCTCCCCAGTCAGTGAGAGTTGGTTTTTACCCGACGATGAACATGCTTCTAATATAGGATCATGCATTTTCTCCCAGTCAGTGAGAGTTGGTTGGTGTCTGTTGGTGCAGTGTGAACAGGACAGTTATTTTTCATAAGATTCTAAATCCAACGGCCATCTTGTGCCAACTTTTTCGTTGGAGTTTGTTGGCTTTTGTCTGTGCGGGGTGAATTGTCGTTTAGAATGATAAAGAATGTTAAGCTCCAAAATGGCCTATGGATTCATATCATATGAATTACTTTTATTAAGCGTTTGTTGTGGTTGTTGTTCATATTTTGAGCTTCACAGCCAGCGATCACTATATGTTGCATGGTAACAAGTAAAGTATGCCAGTTTTGAAATGGCATGAAGATGAGTAAATGATGACAGGTTTTGATACAGTTTGAGTAGAAGCTTTTAATACTTGTTAGACAGGTAACCCCCAACCCTTTACAAGTACAATATCTGATGTCAATCTATGAATCCAACAAAATTTACTGCATCACCACTGACTGACAATCATAATTAATTATCATCACTCACATTGTACATGTTTGATCGC